>LR545127.1:26121-44028 GCA_900536305.3 Caenorhabditis sp. 40 LS-2015 | reverse complement strand
TTTTCAGGGCCGCGCGAACGCAGCCCCGTTACGCAAAAATTGAGCTGTTGGCGAATCTCAACTCGAGACTGCCACACAGGTCAGCCCATCCGAAAGTGCAATGGACAGGCCTCGCCATGGGGATTCCGCCTTGATGATCGCGGAAATACCCCCAGCCAGGTAAGTTTATGAGTCGCCGCGCGGTGGGGGTAGTGGTGCCGAGTGTACGGACGTCTCACGGGTTCCGCCGTCCACTATGGTTTGTGTGCGGAGGGGGCGGAGTCAAGGTTTGGATTACTGTCAGAACAATTTTAACTTTGAACTTTTGAGGATCCCCATATCTAGAAGGAAATTTAAACAACTTTTTAGAATTCGTGATAACTTTATTAACCAAAAATTGAAGTTTACAAGATCAGAATGAGACAAGTGATGTTTAGGATTTCCGAAATTATTCCGATGATTTGACAGCCTGCTGCTTCTGAATTGGAATCGATCTTCCCTGAATCGCCTCCTTCTTCGGCGCCTCAATCGAAAGTCGACCATCTTCGGTGATATTCGAAGCAACTGCGGAGACGTCGACGTCTTCTGGCAGGAGAATGACACGGGAGAACGACTTCTTCGAGTAGCCGTGCTCGTTCTTCACTTCTTGATCTCCTTGAATCGTCAGAGTTCTTCCGTCCAAGTTGATTTTTAGGTCTTCTGGTTTGAATTGAGAGACGTTAAGGTTGAGGGCAAATTTTTCATCCGTGTTGACGATCTGAAAAATAGAGGGTTTTGAATCAGATCGGGAACTCAAATTCTGAAAACTTACCTCAGAAGAGGTTGTTCCCGAAGGAACCAGATGGCGATCCGTTCTTCCGAAATCTCTCATCAATTCGTTGAAAAGAGAATGCTGAGTTGGACGAGAATAGGGATAGAGAAACATTTTAAGTTTTAGAGCTTTCAATTGAATGATGCTTCATCAGACTCCACATCGGTTATTATACCAACTTCTTTGCTATTCTGGAATCTTCTACACTCTTCAAGCGAACTTCTTTCGAAACACTCCCCCCTCTCTCGGAGAGAAACGTGAGCAGAGAGCGTATCGAAGAAAGAGACGCAGATCTTTTTCCGTCTGCGTCTCTCTGCGGCACCACCACGCCTTTCCTCTTCTAGGAGCTTCTGGAATGTTCTCGAATGAATCCTCTGTCGGGTATATAAGAAAATGGAAAAATCAGATGAAACCATCAGACTTTCAGCACTCTTAAAAATGCTTGTTCTTCGCTCTCCATTCTCCGATGCTTCTGCTCTCGATCATTTCTTGGATGAAATGGCTGGATCCGTTCAATTGCCCTACTGGAGAGACGCTGACCACAACTCGTTCAATTTTTCAGAGACTCTAGGAGAGGTGAGTCGTTTTTTCTTGAATTCAACCTTTTTCACTCACTTGTAATTTTCAGATCACCAACAATGACTCCAAGTTCTCAGTTCAAGTCGACGTCTCTCACTTCAAACCAGAAGACCTTAAAATTCAATTGGATGGAAGAGGGCTGAAAATCGAAGGATCCCAGGAGACTAAATCGGAACATGGATACTCGAAACGATCATTCTCCAAGATGATTCTTCTCCCAGAAGATGTCGATTTGAGTGCTGTTCAATCGGCGATTTCCAATGAGGGAAAACTTCTAATCGAGGCTCCGAAGAAAGCGAATACTTCTCGTTCCATTCCGATTAATCGTGTCGCCAATCACTGATAATCATGACTTTGTATTGTATTTTTATTTGGTCCCTAATAAATGTGTATGAGTATGAATCGTGTTTCTTCGATCCTCTTCGGCTTACAAAACGAAGGAGTTCGCGGCTCATGAAAGTGAGATTCAGATACAAGAGCCACCGTTTCCAGTAAACTTCCAAGAAGTTGAATCCATTAACTGAAGACTGGGACTTTTCAGGGCCGCGCGAACGCAGCCCCGTTACGAAAAAATTGAGCTGTTGGCGAATCTCAACTCGAGACTGCCACACAGGTCAGCCCGTCCGAAAGTGCAATGGACAGGCCTCGCCATGGGGATTCCGCCTTGATGATCGCGGAAATACCCCCAGCCAGGTAAGTTTATGAGTCGCCGCGCGGTGAGGGTAGTGGTGCCGGGTGTACGGACGTCTCACGGGTTCCGCCGTCCACTATGGTTTGTGTGCGGAGGGGGCGGAGTCAAGGCGGGCGAGAGAACGAACTGCCGGAAGAGACGACAGACAAAGGGAGACTGTGAAGAGGAAGATGACGGTTTGTGGTAAAAATCACTCAAAATGCGTTCTCTTCAACAGTAAAAAACTATTTCTGCATCAAATTTATTGGGTTCTCCTTTAGAAACCAACTACAGTTGTCGGAGTGGCTTTAAAACATGTGAACTTGAGAATATCTGACCGAACATTGAATCAACTTCCAACAAGGGGCACTTCACTTTCAGGTCAGCTATCTAGAGCTGGGAAAGTTCACTATCCATGCATCATTCTTGAATCGCTCAGGACGAAAACTATGGGAAGATTCGTAACTGAACTTTGAAGTAGAGCCACACTTTCGTCACCTCACGAAACGGTTTCCTCTCGACTTCTGTGTTTCCAATTAATCAAACATTTACATAAAACCTGATATAATCAGTTCTACCGATAACAAAAAGGAGCTCATTTGCACTCTTTTTTTGATTCCAATGATTCGTTTTCTGCTCGCTTTCTGTTTCGTCGGTCTCACTGGTAAGACTTGTATTGAATAGGCTGCTTTGAGACAATAAGATTTGCAGTTGGAAGTGAGTGTCCGACTGGCTGGATATTCGGTCCTGACACATCGGAATGTTACTTCATCTCCGATATGCTCTACACTTTCGACGACGCAGTCCAGTACTGTAGGTCCGTTGGTGGAAAGCCAGTGGTAGTGGATTCCTACACCGAGAATGATGCTCTACCCGGAATCACCAACAAGACAATGCTTCAGCCGTGGATCGGTGCCAGAAAGAACACTACTACGGGAAGATTCTACAATCTCGATGGTTCCTATTTCTATACCCTAATGTGGACTGCCAGTGAGTTCAGAGAAGCAAGCGAACTGATAAGAGAATGTTCTAGACGAGCCGAGTGTAAACGGAGATTGCGTAACTTACAAGGGAGCTCGACCATCGGGATTGCAGGTGACGCAGTGTTATCAGTTGCAGCCGGCTTTTTGTAAACAGACGCCGGCACTGTGAGTTCTTCCTAGGGAAAGTTTGGTATATGATGGATCTTGTTGGAAAGATCAGGTTCTGAGGCGTATTCTTGCGTTTTCAAAACCTTGTAAAGATCTCTAGAAGTTGAGTTGTGAACTTCTGAAGTTTGCAAAACAGATTGAAAGTTGCAATTTCTGCAACTTTTTGTAACTTTTTCCATTTTGCTCTGAACTTCATAAAAAACTTTCAATTGAAATCCACTTCCCAAGGGCTTAAAATCAAGTATAAACACTATAGGGTTTGAGAAGTTTTTAAAAGTTCGAAACATTCGTGGCGGGACCCAAAAACGAAAACTTTAGATTTAGGCCATGTGAACATTCATTTTGAAGCTCTTGTTGAGTTACGTTCAATAATCCAGTTTTCAGATGGTTCGGAGCAAAATGAACAAAGTTATGGGAAAGTTAGTCTAAAGCGCAGAGCGAAATGCAAACTTGAGAAGCGCGTAACTCGTTTACTGGAGGTCTTCAGAAAATTTTGAAAACAGTTGTATAAGTTTCAGAACTTTTTATCCGACATTTCCCATCTCTTGATCTAAAGCTGTCAGAAAAACGCGAGCATGTTCTATCGTTTTTCAGTTGCAACAGTGCCAACTTCGGAGGACCCACCACCTGGTCCGGAACATTCCGATCTCCCGGATACCCCACTCAATACTACAACAACTTGGATTGCAGATATCTCATTACCTGTGAGTTGTTAAAACATGAGTAAATGTGCATGGTGCTGTTCGAAACATCGTACTTTACAATGCTCTATCCCAAATCCTTCAGCCCCGAACAACACCTTCATCACCATTCAATTCTCCCCGTTCCTCATTGAGGAGTGGTATGATTCTGTGGAAGTCTTCGAGGGTAACTCTACATCGTACAATGCCTATATTGGAACGTGAGTCTAGTCTGAAAGTTTCAACGAAATCACTCATGAGTGTTCCAGAGTGTCCAGCTACAACATGGGCCGCGGGTTCGAATCATCCGGCAATGTGATGAATGTGAAATTCAAGACAAACTACGCAATCACCGATAAGGGATGGTTGGCGACGTGGAAGGCGAAGAAAGACATGCCCACTATCAGCCAAAGTGGAACCAATGGAACCATGGTGTCACCCAACTATCCGAACAACTATGACACTTATGATGAGCAAGTGTACCAGATCAGTGTTGCCTGGGGAATGCAGGTCAATCTTACCATTGACGATTTCCGAACGGAGAACAAGTTTGACTATTTGAACATTTATAACAGCAGCACGCAATCCAACAGTACTCTGGTAGCAACGTAAGTTTCTTTTTTTCTATTAAAAATCTCAACGACTGAAATTTAAGACTATCCGGAGCATCCGTTGCCCCTTGGAACTGGGTCTCCCCAAGAAGCTACATGTCAATGAAATTCGTCTCAGATGGAACTCTTAATTTCAAAGGGTGGCATGCCATCTGGAATTTGTGTTAGGAATAAAACTCTTTTCTTTTTGAATGTATAGGCAATTTCTATTTTTGATACTGAAGTATGCTCCAAACATCAAGGCACATTAAAATGTCGTAAATTCCGTGTGCCTTGACGAAGTGCCTCTCCGTTTCAGTAGCGGTAGTGATAATGAGATAGTCAGTCAAAAAAATGATCGGTGCTGGACTGACCGCGTTGCTCCTGTTGTCGGTTTTTCATGGTGAGTCTACGTGCTTGGATTTTCCGTCATCCCTCATTACTTTTTCCAGGTGTCAGTGCAGTTGACAATCATTGTCCATCTGGATGGACATTCTCCACCAATACCTCCTACTGCTACATCCAATCCACTGACTATATGACTTATGGGGAAGCAGATCCTTACTGTCAGGCTCTCGGAGGATCTCAGGTGTACATATTCACACTCAGAGAACTCACTTGGCTCACCGACTTCACTTCCTCTTCTTTTGCACAGCCATGGCTCGCCTCCACCAGAAACACCACCACTAACATTTGGTACAACTCGGATAGAACCTCGGTGTCGTCTTTTTATTGGACCTCTGGAGAGCCGAGTGTCAACGGAGACTGTGCAACATTCAAAGGAGTTAACAGTCCGGGTCTCAAAGCGACACAATGTTACAGTATGCAGCCGGCTCTCTGCAGACAGATGCCCGCACTTTGTCCAAATCAAACCACCTATGGAGGCGCTTACACCAGATCCGGAACTATTCAATCGCCAGGATATCCTGTACAGTATTATAATAACTTGGACTGCGTGTACACAATCATAGGTAACATTTCATTTGGAGAAGTAGAAAATCTTGGATTTCAGCTCCGGTGAACACCTACATCACTCTTCTGTTCAGTCCGTACGTCCTTGAGGACTTCTTCGACTACATTGATCTTTACGATGGACCGAACACGAGCTATCCATTCTTGGGAACGTATGTCTTTCTTTGTGAAGTCTGAAAATCTGTAAGTTTCAGAACCGATAGCTGGTGGGACCTCCGCTATGACTTTGAGA
Source organism: Caenorhabditis sp. 40 LS-2015 (assembly GCA_900536305.3). Taxonomy (NCBI): domain Eukaryota; kingdom Metazoa; phylum Nematoda; class Chromadorea; order Rhabditida; family Rhabditidae; genus Caenorhabditis; species Caenorhabditis tribulationis. The sequence continues at coordinate 38,364 of LR545127.1, read as the reverse complement.
GTTCGAACAACTCCGTCTCGTTCATCTTTCATACAGATAGCATTATCACTGACAAAGGATGGCTGTTGACGTGGAACGCTAAGTGAGATTACCCTTAGATATTCACTCGTCATCTCTTGATCTACAGATCCAACACGCCACCAATCAGCCAAACCGGTCAGAACGGATCTTTCACCTCACCGAACTACCCGAACGACTACGACCCCTACACAGAGCAGTTGTACTATGTGACAGTGCCAGTTGGATTCCAAGTCAACGTCACTATCACTGATTTCAACACAGAGCTCAACTACGATGTTCTCGAAGTGTACAACTCTTCCTATGTGAACTCGAACTACCTGATTGCAAAGTGAGTGCTCGAAGAAATCGCTTTAGACAACCTACGTTTTAGTTTGTCCGGCCCGGCAGTGGCTCCCTGGTCATGGCTGTCTCCGTCTCGCTTCGTGACGATGAGGTTCAAATCGGATTCTGTTGTTCAGAAGAAAGGATTCTCCATTTTCTGGGTCATCCAATAAACTATCTTCTGCGCGAAAGTGTGCTCATTTCTCCTTCCTTATGTAGCCTGCTTCTTACGCAAATAGACTTTCAGGTTTCGAAACTAAAGTGTGATACGCATTTTAGGCACATAAAATAGTCGTAAATTCATTTTGTGGCTTGACAAAGTGTTTCTCCTTCTCCGGTAGCGATAGAGAGCAGAAGAGAGGTAGTCAGTCGAGACGAAATGATCGGTGCTGCGTTGACCGCGTTGCTCTTTGCGACAGTTCTTCCAGGTGGGTTGGAACTTTTGAATGTTTTTTAGAGGATATCACATTTTTGGATTGAACTTTTTCTCATGATCTGGGTCAAAGTAAAACCGACCCCACATATTTAAATTTTGAGGTAACAATCAACAAGATTCTCACGTGATTCGAGATATTACCTCGCAAAGTTCAATCTTAGTATGAAATTTTCTATCACTGTATGATTCAACTTTGCGATGTCGTTACTTGAATTACATCAGTATCTTGCTAATTCACATTTGGTCGATTTTATCTGGGTCAAGTTCTGAGAAAAAGTTCAACACAAGTAGTCGAGGAACCTTGTTAGATTTTTGAATATGATCTCCAGGTCTCATTATGGGTCAACGTTGAGAGATTCAGGTTCAGAGGTTAAAATAGGCAAAACCTACGAAATGTAGCCAGATCTACATTCAGAATCTGAATTGATCGGCGTTACTTTACCTTGACCGAGATCATGAGAAAATGTTTACCCGAAGAAGCCAAGGGAACTCTTTTAAACTTCTAGGTGTCGCTGCTGTTGACAACCTCTGCCCATCCGGATGGACATTTTCCACGAACACCTCCTACTGCTACGCCATGTCTACTCAATTCATGACTTATGCGGAAGCAGACCCCTACTGCCAGTCTATCGGGGGATCTCAGGTTTTCGTCCTCCGAACTAGTGAACTCTCTTGGCTCACTGACTTCACTTCCTCCTCTTTTGCTCAACCATGGCTCGCCTCCATTAGAAACACCACCGACAACAGATGGTACAACTCGGATAAATCCATAGTGACGAATTCATGGTGGACCACTGGAGAGCCGAGTGTTAATGGAGACTGTGCAACATTCAAGGGAACCCGGACAGCTGGTCTCAAAGCGACACAATGCTACAGTATGCAACCAGCGATGTGCAGACAGATGCCCGCACTTTGTCCATCTCAAACTAATTACGGAGGATTGTCTACGAGATCTGGAACTATTCAATCTCCAGGATACCCTGTTCAGTACTACAACAATTTGAATTGTTTCTACACTATTACATGTGAGTTTGACGTTGGAAACCGGAGTTTATTTCAAGTTTCAGCTCCTCCGAATACGTACATCACTATGCTGTTCTATCCATATCTTGTTGAGGACTATGTTGATTACATCAATGTTTACGATGGTCCCAATTCAAGTTACCCATATCTCGGAACGTATGCTTGTTGTTCTCTGAAAATTATTTCTCAAAGAATCCTTTCAGCACCGACAACGGATTTTGGCAACAGGACGATTTCGAAAGTTCGAACAACTCGGTGACTTTCAAATTCCACACAGATAGCACAGTCACCGATAAAGGATGGCTGCTGACCTGGAATGCCAAGTGAGTCTTTGTTCCCCTTATCAATCTGATCGATCTATGGTGCTACTAATTTGCAGATCAAACACGCCGCCAATCCGACAAACTGGTCAGAATGGTTCCTTCACCTCTCCCAACTACCCAAACGACTATGACCCATACACGGAGCAGTTGTATTATATCACGGCTCCAGTTGGATTCCAAGTCAACGTGACGATCACTGATTTCCTCACAGAGGCAAAGTTTGATGTTCTGGAAGTCTATAATGCATCGTACATCAGTGCGAATACACTCGTTGCAAAGTGAGAGCCCAGAAAAATGTGTGCCCATTCAAAGAGGATTTTCAGCTTATCGGGACCATCAGTTGCTCCATGGTCATGGCTGTCTCCATCTCGCTACGTGACGATGAGATTCAAATCTGATGCGATTGTTCAGAAGAAGGGATGGTCGCTTTTCTGGACCATTTAACCCAAAACATGCAATAAACGTTTTCCTTAACTTTGCCCTTCTTTAAGTTATCTCGGAATGTGATGGGTGAAAAAATGTGCTCTGTTACGTAAATCGAGTTGGCACGAGGTCGTAAATTGTCCATCTATCTTGCCATAAATTTTTGTGGCGAATCGAAAATTTTTGATTTTGTGTTGTCGGTAGCGATAGCGAGATAACACTCCACAGTCGGTTAAGAATGTTTGCTGCACTAGTGACCGCTTTGATTCTTGCTTCTGCTCTTCAAGGTAAGATCAAGAGGAGAACATCGACTAGTCGCTCAGATAATTGAAGGATGGAGTAGATTTTCTATTCTCAAAATTTCAGTGTTCATACTAGAGTCTAGTCTGTAATAGTTACAGTGCAATTCGACTGTTTTCAGCTGTAAAATTTGAGGAGTTGAAAAATGGTTTCTGATGGCTGAAACCTTCTGAAAATCATTAGGTGTATTGAGCAACTCTAGATTAACATTTTCGCTGTTGAAAACGTTTTTTGAAGTTCGCAGTTAGGCCAGTTTGGTCGCAAATAGTGACGGCCTTAAAACTTTCCTTAAACCCCTACAAATCTTCAGAAAATCTGGATAACTGGAAACCCCCTTTCAGTAATAACATTTCAGATGTAACGTCTGACAGTCTCTGTCCCACCAACTGGAACTTCGCCAACGATACCTCCTTCTGCTACCAAGTCTCTGACCGTTACATGACCTTTGCTGAAACCGACAGCTATTGCCAATCCATCGGCGGAACTCAGGCCTTCGTTTCGGTCACCAAAGAGATCGCATTCTTCGCTAACTTCACATCTGGACTGTTAGCCCAACCATGGCTAGCCATCACCCGAAACGTGACCTCCAACATCTGGCACAACTCGGATGGAAGCACTCCGTTCACTAGTTGGTGGAGTACAGGAGAGCCGAGTGTCAACGGAAATTGTGCCACGTTCAAATCGACGGGTCAAGCTGGAATGAAAGCGACTCCATGTTACAGTGTTCAGCCGGCCATGTGTAAGCAGATGCCTGCGTTGTGTCCAACTACCAAGGATTACGGAGGATCATACACCAGATCCGGAACAATCAAGTCACCGGGGTACCCAGATCTGTACTACAACAACTTGGACTGTTGGTACTTGATCACTTGTATGTATTCCGCTCTCGATTCGATAGAACCTTCTCGTTTCGATTTCAGCTCCCAACAACACATACATCACTATTCAATTCGACCCCTACATTGTGGAAAAGTCCTTTGACTACATCCAAGCGTACGATGGACCCAACGACACTTATCCATATCTGGGAAAGTGGGTGTTGTATTTTCTACTGACAACATAATTGAAGTTTCCAGAACCGACGAATACACAAATCCACGTTACGATTTTGAAAGCTCTTCCAACGTCATCTCCTTCAAGTTTCATACCGATAGAACTATAACCAAGAACGGATGGCTTGCGACCTGGAATGCCCAGTGAGATCTTCCCTAATTTCTGTTTCCTGATCAGCCATTTCCAGAGTATACTCCGCGCCAATCAACCAAACCGGTGACAATGGAACCTTCACCTCTCCAAACTACCCGAACGACTACGACCGCTACACCGAGCAGCTTTATTACATCTCAGGTCCAGATGGTTTCCATGTGAATGTGACTATTGACGACTTCTTGACTGAAGCCAAATACGATGTTCTGGAAATTTACAACTCGTCTACGGTTATGGCGAATAATCTTGTTGCAAAGTAAGGGCGTTGGCAGGTTGCAACTTTATGTCGGAAGTTGGACGGCCATTTTCAAAATCCGACTTCCGACCTGAGCCAGTCGAGAACACAAATAAAGTTGAACTCAGCCAAAAAATATATTCCAGTCTCTCCGGAAACTCGACTGCTCCATGGTCGTGGGTCTCTCCGAACAACTATCTAACGATGAGATTCAAATCGGATGGGTCGATTCAGAAGAGAGGATTCTCAGGCTATTGGTTCATCACATTCCCTTAATTAGCCTAGTCATTGTTTTCCCAAACGTGGACCTTTGTATAAATAGTTTCAAAAAATGAGTTATTTCCAAAATGAAATTGACAAGTTTCAAAATGGCGACTGTTCTCGTGCTCTCCGGAGTCACTCTTTACGTTGCTTATCGATGTTACAAATATGGATCAGTTTTCGGGACACTGGAAAAGCGAGAAGAGGAGAAAAAGGAGAAGAAGGAAGATTCGAGTGGTGGAAACACTTCTGGATCCGTTAGTCCAGCGTCACCGATCAAGAATAAGAAGAAAAGTGAGTAGTTGGGCTGAACGTTTTCTCATAATCTGGGTCAAGTTTAAATGGACCCTATAGTTTTGGGTTCTGAAATGGGAATTGGCAAAACCACATGAGCATTTTGTCAGTTTATAGTTCAGGATCAGAATCTGTACAGTCGATTTTACATTGACCCAGATTATAATGTTCAACTCAACCCGAGGAACTGAGTAACATCCAAGATCTTGGGAGCCTACAAGCCTAAGATCTAAAAAGCAACAACCCGTTTTATCACTCTATAAAATCACTTCCCCTTCAGGAAAACGCCATCGCCGTCATGCTCGTGCCACCCGTCCCCGTACTGCTCCCACCACGGCTCTCCACGAATCGAGTACCACAGACTCCTCGTCGGTTATCAAGAACTAAGACTTCCTTTTGATTTCCGCCGTGATTCATCCCAAACAATAAAATCGATACCTCCTTTTTTTTCTTTTTCACTTCCCACACACCTCTTCCTTATTCTTCTCTTTCTGCACACAACAAAACGCTCGTTTTTGAAGTACAAATACGGGGATCGTTTTGACTGATAAGCATACACACACAACAAACTATCATCGATACATTTATAAAAAGAGAGGCGAAAAAGAAATATTCATTTTCATATCAATGAATCATCTTTTTCACTATTCTCGTTCAGTTTTCTCTTGCTCGCTTTCTCACTTTAACATCTGTTCTTTTTCCAGAAACTGAAAAAAAAATGCTCCGATTGCTCATCCTAATTTCCACGTGTCATATAACTCAAAGTGCGTTTTCCGATTACACACCCTACACCTATCCGGATTCAATGACCCAATCTGAGTTGTGTGGTCAGACGAAACCCTCATTTTTCTGTGACCCAAATAATATCTTTGCTCGGAAAAAGCCGAGCAACGTGAATGAGACAGAGGAGGAAGAACAGTTTATGGAGAAAGAGCTATTGTATGTTCGTGGCGAGACCAATTGTTCCTGTATTCTTCCTGCGATGTGCCAGAAGTCCCCACCCAGAGGATACACAATTTCCATTGCAGTTGTTGACAAGATGCATTTGGATCACAATGAGACGTGAGTAGGACTTTTTTAATTGGGGTTCCGAGTTTTAGGTCGGAAGTTGGTTGGTTTCTGAACAAGTTTCTAAAACCGACCAAGATTGGACCAACCAAGAATCGGCCTTATAGCTGTAGATTCTGAAATTAACATTGTGCAAAATCTTCGACTCGAGTTATGACCTCGCAAAGTTGTTCTCCACATGAAATTCAATCAAAAATCAATCTCCAATACCACAACAGGATTGAACTTTGTGAGATCTTAACTGGAGTCACGTGACCCAGATTATGAAAAAAGTTCAACTGGAAGATCCAAGTGATCTTCACAAGTCGAACCCTTTTCAACTTCCTACCAAAAGTTGCAACGCGACACCCCAGCTTATACAAGCAATGATTTGATTTCAGCTCTCGTGACTCGATTCTAGAAGCCGCCAAAATATTCGCCGACGTCATCCGAGACCGTCAAAACCGCGGCCAGTGTGATGACGATATGGTGATCTTCTTGTCTGCTCGCGATGAAGTTGTGTACACTTCCATCGGATCCTCAATCAGAATCGACGACTCTGTGATTAAACGAATCTCGGAACAAGGCGAGATCTTTTTCAAGAAAATGCAGTATCGAGAAGGTCTGGAGTGGATGACGAGACAATACAAGCATGTGTTGAAGGAGGAAAAGATGGAGAAACGTGAGCACTTTTTTTTTAAAGACTTTTTCTGATTTTTGGTATCTCAGTCTGGAACTGGCCGCTTCCCGAGTGGGTTCTTCTGGTCCTCGCCGGTCTCGTCCTCGTCGTTCTTGCCACGTTGATCTGTACAGTCATCTACATGTGCATCCGAGTCTGTCGTCGTGACCGTCGCGACGAGTACTCCATGGTTGAGCACTAGACACCGAAAACAACAACAATCGAATTCTTTATTTGTATTTGTATTTTCTGATCTGAATTGTATGGGTACTTTTCGTAGATTCTCCTGAATACATTTATCTCGCACTCTTTCTTCCCTCGTCCTCTTCGTTCAAGTCTCCAGACGGCGTGATGCAAGAATCGGACATAGATCGGGTGTGGAGAAGGATTGGGGTGCGGCGGGGAGACTCCATTCGGGTTCCTTCGATTCTGGCGGTTGTGGCACTGCTCGTCGGAAGTTCCATGGAGTTGTGAGAGGTTGCTGGAATCTCAGAAGATAATTGAAAATGATCGCATGGGACCTGTACTCTTCGTATTCTGAATACCGTAAACTGTCTAATTTTCTATCGATTTTTCTACAGCTCTTCAAAGTTTCGAGAATCGAACTTCGGTAGGCTTTTTTTGTCTAAATTGAAGATCCGGAGATTTGTGTCCAGTTTTTCAATCCAACGGAGCTCAAATTGTTTACTCTTTGAAATCTCACTCTACACTTTTAAAAAGCTCAAAGATCTCAATCTTCAACTCGCATTTCCCTATTTTAGTACAACTCATCTAAATCCGTTTATAATTGAAAAATAAGATGGAATATAAAAAGAGTATCTCTCTCTCTCATTTCACCCTCGATTCTGCACAACTAATCCTTCGGAACTCTCTTCCTCACTTGCGTCATTCATATATCTAATTCTACCCGTATTTCCCCCCAAAATCTCTTCCCTCCAACACTTACAATTAGTTGTAGCCGGAGTCGTGTCGTGCTTTGGCGGCGAGTGAGACTTGATCGAGTCCTCGTAAGTCGGCGGTTGTTGGCCATGATGTCGATGCAGAGACATCAGGGCATTCGGATCCAACACATATCCTGGAAACTTTCTTTGTGTTTTGAGAACGTCTTTTTGTTTCCCTTCACATTTTGTTCCAAGTTTGTCTCATTTTGCTCTAGTTTCTGTTCTTCCCCGATGTTTTGCTACATGGATTTATTCCAGGTAAAAGCGGAAATTGAATCTGGATTAAGTGTGTGGGAATGGATCACTTGGCTAGGATTTCCGGGGAGAGAGACATTGTGATTCTTGCTCTTCATAATGCCATTGTGACTTTTTTAGAGGAAAACCACAGTGACATGGTCGGTTAAATCAACGCGACGTATTAGCGATCCGTCAGTGTTGATAATGCGCTCCATATCAGTAAAGTTTTGAGCGCGCTTTCTATCACTGGTAGATCATAAATCCCACGCAGTGATTTCGAGCTTGACTTGATCTGCAAGTCTTGAAAAGCAGCGCTTGAAGAGCTAACCTTTGAAGCAAATATTTTCGCGCTCGTTTTGACCACCGGTAGATCAAATCGAGCACGAATTTCGATGTGTTGGCTAAGAACATTCAACAAAGATTTCTAACGAACGTTCTGGAGCGCATCGTCAACACAGACTACAAAACCCCCTTTTTTCTGATTCCAAATTTGGTGCCCCCTGTACCCTAACCAGAGAAACCTTCGATTCCCATGCTCCCCATTCAGAAAATTCAAATTTCTCATCATAAAAAGAGCAATTAGCATTCGAATTCGAATCTCATTAGTGCACTTTTTCATTTGAACTTTTCCTCTCATAAACTGTCGCCCTTTCATTCAAAAAGGCCACTTTCGAATTCAAATGACTATTGTCTCTTGCCGCGCGCGTTCAAATTCAAATCTATGTGTTGCTGTCCCAAAATGTATTATTCTAAATTTTGCCTTATCAAGGTCACAATCAGGATTGTGAGTTTGTTTTGGAAAGATACGAATCTCTTACGCAGTTGACCTTGAATTCTGAATATTGCTTCTCCAATAGTGAAAGTTTCCGTTAGAGATCAAGAATGATAAAAACCACAGGAATCTAGCCTAGCTCCCAGAAGGTATTATCAGTTTCCCATGAAACTTGATCGGATTTTGAAGCTCTTATGCTCCGATTCGCCACCCCTAAACCTCTTTTAGTTTTTGAAGCTCGGCCCATCTCCTAGACATCATGCACTATTCGAGTGAACTTTTTCAAAACCACCTTGAATAGGATCTTTGTCTCGTTAGACGCCCAAAGAGATCCTCATCAAAATTCAGTTCTAAAACTGGGTCACCCTGACTACCAATGGTCGAGAACTCATTTGGTATTCTAGCTCAAAAGACTCTTTTCTCCATCTAGATATATTCCACGTCATATTGACATTTCCATTTGTCGTGTGACATCTGACACTCTTCCACTAACAGCACAGACCCAATTCTTCTCCCCTCCCATCTTTCTCCATTCTGCAAATGTTCCATTTTTATGTCGAAAGAACCTCTCCTCCTCTGCTAGGACAAGTACATTACTCCCTGGGGGTTCATCATTGCAAACTGAATAGAAGATTTCATCATGGTTTCACTCCTTCTACCAAAGAATTCAGAAGTAGAACGAGAAGATCTCCAAAGACGAAGAAGAGGAGTCATGTATTTACGCGGAAAAGGAAAGGAGCGGATTTCAAAACATGAAATATTCATCTAGGACCTTCCCTTTTCCTGACACAATGGGGTCGCCTTGCGGACATTCCCTTTCTCTCCCCCCAGTTTTCCATTTTCCGTCCCTTCTCCCCCCATTTTTCCCACATTGCTTTTTTTTGGAGCCACACACACACGAGGCTGCTCTCTGTGTCTCAACACAATGGGACGAATGAGCGCGTGTTCTTTTCCGAGTGCCAGTGACAGGTTGGTTTCAGTGTTTTGAGAGTTAATGAAGATGGGGAGGATTGTGAGGAAATGTAGAAGGAAGAGTGGGGAAAGAGTGCAGAATGTTTTAGGGTCTTACTAGCGATCTTTGGATATTACTAGAAAGAGGTACGGTAGGATTTGGTATTAGTATTTTGGTATAGGCGAAGTTCTTCCTGAACTTCACAATTTAGAATCTGAGATCAACTTAACCTAATATTTGACCAAGAATGACAAAAATGCTCCAAAATTCACAACTCCGTAATTCTGAATCTTACGGTACCCGATCTAGTTCTACACCTATAATTTGGAAGGTTTAGATTCTCTCCGAGTAATTCGAAACTTTGAGCATTTTGATCCTCAAAGTTTTCCCAAATCACACTTTTCCGGATCTCGAATTTCCGATTCTACCTGGATAGAACGTTCTAGGTATCTTGTATTTTCGGTTCACCCTCCGAAATCCAAGTTTCTGGGAGACTTTTAGAGTCACAATTCCCAAATTTTCCCATGACAATTTTTGAATTTTTCGTGAAAATCGTGGTTTGTCCTTGACTAGGAGGACTAGGACCAGAGACCATGAAAACAGAATACGTTTTCGAAAAATGGATACTCGAATTCGACTGCTCTTTTTGAAGACTATAAACTACTCATGTTTTTCATTTTTAGGCTGAGGGCATTTCTCAAAAACAAGATTTCATATTTTGTCCTCTTCCTTTCTGAACCGAGCAAAAATTGGTGTTTTGAGGACTCTGTTGCCGTTTCCTTCTCCTCTAGAACAACTTGTCTTGATTGGAATCTAGAGACACCACCTTCTTCTTCTACAAATTGCTTCACTCTCTCATTTTTTGTACCAAATCATAAATCCAAACATTCCGCCAGTCTCCCCTCCTCAACCTCCTCCAATCTTTTTCTTTGTGTTTTTCCGTTTAATTTTATGACACCCAAAGAGCCGAGGGGGACACTCACTTGGCTCTTCGATGAGAACATACGGCACACACGTGTCATTTTTCTGCCGTTGGTCTTCTTGTTCTTATATTCCAACCACCGGTTTGACACATACATCTATCTTGAAATTGAAGGATTATCTTCATTGTGAGGGTGTGTGCTCCCCTTTGCTCCAACACGTCTTTTTCACTTTTCCCAAGAAGCCCTTCGAAGGTTTTTGGTAGATGGAGGGCAGTGTGTGAAGTCGTCGTTTGTCAAATTGCAACACATGTTTCATTTTTTAAGAAAAAAGGAGAAGTTGAAAGAAAAAGAGAGCGGAAGAAGTTCGCCTTTCATCAAACAAGTTCAGTGTTTTGTTTACCGAGGAGAGCGGTTTCAGATGGATAGGAGGTCCCGAGATTGTGAATCCAGAAATGGTGAAGGGTGGATTAACTACATTGTCTAGATTCGAATAGACTTGACAGGTTTACCGAGATATGTGTTGTTGCGCCGACACCTTTAGGTCGGATACCGAACAAGACGGTTGTGGAAACCGACTTAGGCCCGATGAACTTTCGATTTTCAGACTAGTTGAACGGGTCGAAAAGTGCATGTTCTGGCCAAATATGGCCAAGGCCCGTGCTAAAGCAATCAGACGGTCTTCATCTGACTAATAGCTGACCTTAAGGTTGGACCTAAAGTCCTCAAGCCGAACGTCCCGAACGTCCACTAACTAGTAAATTCATCGTAGTTTCTGTCACAGATTTCAGAAAATGGTCAACTGTAAGAAGTTTCTGATGATGTCATGAACATTTTGTTAGTTGATCACCTTGAGATCCAGGATTTACTTTGGAGAGTGTGATCTCTAGCGACATTCCCAGTAGCATTCTTCAGTTTCTTCAGAACCCTTCTTGTTACATAGCGACATGTCTCTTTTTGATTATCAATGCAGAATTCCAAAATTTCTTATCAGGAAAGGAAATGATAACAATGGCTTATTCGCGACTACCATTACCCTTCTTGTAGGAGAAATTTTATGAATTCCGGGGTTGAAAACTTTTTTTCCGTTTGTAGTGTCTTGAATCTTTTACTCTCTCTGGTTCCTTTGACAAAATTTGCAAAAAATCTAAGCTCCGCCCCTTTACAGAATAGGGCATACCTATGGGATTGTCCGAGAGAAGTGGGAGGAGATTACTTCCTAGATTCCACTCGCAAGCCCCTCTGGCTCCCAGACCAATCAAATTGTATCCTGGGATCATGACACCCTTCTCACATGGTGCATACCAATCCCTCCTCTCTCTCTCTCTACTCAATTCAAAATTCCGCAACACGAGCTCATCTCCACAGAACCAGACAATAGAAGAAGAGGTTCTGACCTCTCCTCCTTCTTTCCATTTCCATTAGACCCTAAAATTAGTTGAAATATGAGGGGATGAGGGGGGACATTACCAAGGATGACAGGTGTTATTGAGAATAGATGGGGAGAGATTGTTGGTGCAGAAGAAGAAGAAAAGTGATTTATATGTATGTGTGCATTTGCTCATGCTTATTAGGATTTCAATGTTTCGCTTCTTCTTGTTTGGAAAAGCTGATCAGCTGAGAGATTTGAGGAAGGTTCTTCCTTCTCTCCTCGAGTGGTTGCAATTTGGCAGATGTTGAAAGTTACGAGACCACAACTACAGATGTTCCTCTTCTTCTTCTCTTTCTCATTTTTTGCTGCTTTGACATGTTTCTTCTTCTTCTTCAACTGATGAAACATCATTATGAAATATATCATGAGAAAGAGATGGAAAGAAACAACTGACGTTTTTCAATGGGGGGGGGGGGGGGG
>LR545127.1:0-26083 GCA_900536305.3 Caenorhabditis sp. 40 LS-2015 | reverse complement strand
TTTTGGGGGGGGGGGGGGGGGGGGGCTTCTCCCTCTCTTTCTCTTCTGATACCTATTCAAAGATGTAGATCATCTCAATTCGCACCAACTTTTTAATCTCGGAAAGAGCAAAGAAGAGATAATGGCACGAGGTTGTTCCGTTTTCTCGCTCTTGTCAGATGTGTTTTTCGATTCGGTGGCTTTGTGGGAAAATCAGAGAATCAGCTGCGTGGGGGAAAGTACAATTTCTTTTTTCATGCATCAGTTTTGATATTTAGACTCGTCCTTTTGCTTGGAAATTGAGAGAACTCAAAATCTCATGGGGGGAAGTTTTGTATCCTAATATCTTCGTTTTAAGTTGATACCTATTTCACGATGAGTATTTCTCACATAGCGCTCCATCTTAATCGAAATTTGAACTGAAACGAACCTAGTTTTCAAGTCGCGGGACCATAGGCATAATTGACTTGATTGGGAATTTCGAAAAAAGTTGTCAACAACAAAAATGAAGATACAGGGTAGCTTAATACATCCACCGATTTTCAAAAAAATCGGGTAATTGGAACATACTTTTTCAGTTGCTCAAGCTCGCACTGAAAGTCACCAAAGTGCACAGTTTTTGGACAGCACTGTAAAGCACCTATCTCACTTTCATGGACCAAATTTTTGGAAAGTTTCGTGATTTGAAGGCAACTTTGAGCCTGGTAGTGTTTCTAATTAGTTGGTTCTAAAATTGTACAGTAGTCCTTCAGATTCTCACTTTGAAAGTGAGATTAAACTTTCTTTCAAGCTAAGGTTTTTTTCTGGAAACTTCTGTGAGCTCAAAATCTTGGATGGCTCAGACAGTACTGATTGCAGTCTTACCAACGCGTTGAGACTAGTTTTCCAAAAATTTCAGCCAATTTATCTCTAAGCATTGTCCTAATTAGTTGTCCATCTTCTATAGATCTCGATCTAATAATGATGATACTGTACATTGTATGATATCACTATTCTTATCTAGCCCAGCGGATCTTCCGGCGCAGCACTGTCTGATGGGCCCCCAGACCCCCGAACCCTCCCATTCTTCCATTCCTTATTAACTCATCGCTCTCAACTGGTCCATGACGTCATCTGGACAATGGCGTTCGATCATGGCCTTCCTCTCGAAAATAGACCCCAATTCATATTCGGATGGTGCTCCTCCTGGGGGGCTGTCGTCCTCGTTCGACTGCGGTTTTATTCGTCCACCAAGTGCCTTCAACATACACACCGCATTCAAATCCATCATCTAATTTTCACAATTAACCCGTCGCTCTTCTCCCCCCTTCTTCTCCTCCCCGTCCGTCCTTCGGTTGCTCCAATTTCCATTCAACTGCTCCTCCTTCTCCCACGTCTTCCTCTTCTGTGCTTCATCTACTGCTTTCTTCTTTTTCTCAACTCATCGGGAGGTCCAAAACTAAATGAAGGCGATGTTTCCTTCATGGACGACACCACTTTTGAACCCACAACCATCTGCCCTCCTCGTCCTCGGGACTATTATACATTTTATATTTGCGGGTAAGAGCGAGGGCTAAGCTCTTCTTCGCCCCCCTTCTATCTTCCTCAACAACAATTCACGATTTATCTTCCTTTGAAGTCAAGACACATTCGAATTTATTCCCTTCCATCCCATTGGGTGCCCAGTTTGCCCCCCTCTTACGTTTTGGGTCCGTGCCCAATCAGCCTAATGTAGTATGTATGTGTCTATTCATGTCTCAAATGTTCCTTTTTATCGCTTCCCTCTTTCTCTCTTTCAACTTGTTTTCGGTATAAGAAGTCGAAAGGAGAAACGAGCATGAAAGAAAGAGTGGCTTTTGGTAGGCTTATTCAGTTTGGAGTTTAGAGACTTCCAAAGTTTCAAGGGTTGCTCTCCAAACTCCAGTTGATCAGTTTCAAGTTGTTAGTCCAAATGTTGAAAACTTCAGAGTAAAACATCAAAAGTCTTCCAAATTCTGGAAGTTTGAAAATCTGGGCTTGATCTAAAAACTAGACCTGTCTTAGGTACCTATCCAGATTTTCAATTCCTAGGTAGTTTTATATATTTCCAGGTTTAGAGATGATAGCAAAAGTTTTCAACTCTCGAATAAGACTAATATCTAGACTTGGTCTACGATGAGGGATTCTAAATCTCTCGATGCCCATTGCCACTAGACCATATGGAATGTGCTACGATTCCCGATCGTAATACACATCCATAACTTTATGCAAATTTTTCCGGGCAACCACGACACATTTTTATGATCGACAGCTGCAAATTTTCGAATCAAAATCAATCACGATTGCTCTGTTCATTCTTCCCCTTTCCCAGATGGAATCACCTCGTGTATGCATATGCATACAACATCCTCTATACCAAAAATGGATATTACCGAACTGGAAGTGAGGGTTGGAATATCTATTCGACCCGCTCTCTTCTTTAAAAGAGCGTTTGATATCTGCTCTCTTTTTCAACTCTTTTTTTCGCGTTTTTTTCTTCTTCTGAAAAACGAATGACCGGAAAAGAAGTGATGATGTTTGTGTGTGGAAGGAGACTGACTTATATGTGAGAGAGAGAATTTGTGTGCTGCAACTTTTTTGCCCCTTTTAGAAAAAAAGTGAAAAGAAAGAGTTTGAGATGGTTGCTCTTTTAGAGAGCCTAGTTGGAGTTGATAAAGGTCAGTGAGGGGGTGGAAATTGGGTAATAGTGAAACCGGGATTTCAAAGGTCTTCAGGGCTTCGCTCTAGTTGAGGTGGAAAATGGAGTAGAAAAGTTTGAAAGTTCAAGAATCAAAGTAGACGGTTATGAAGCCGAGAGTAGTCAATTGTATTATGAATCTCCAAGATTTGAGGCAATTTTTTGGAATCGTGAATTCTAAGCCCTCGATTCTTCAACTCTTACCTTTCAACCTTGTCCAAGTTCCAGAGCTACGAACTTATATCCAGAGTACCAGAACCCCTCAAATCCGATACGAGGTTTTGAAAATCTTGAGTTCATTTTAAGTCTACTTCTCCATACTCTACCATCTTACCTTCCAGACCTCATGTTTCTAAACTTCCGGAATCCCAATCAATCCCGAGAATCCGATCAAAACCTTCCAACATCTCGAATCTTGGCCCCGAAATCTTCAACTCTTACCTTTGATATCTAACTCTAAAGGTTCTTTCTTCTTTGGACAATTAGGTCCAATCCTTTCCCTTCCATGCCCAGTTTCAGAGTTCAAACTTCTTGAAGATGATGAGACCCTCTTCTTCTTCCTATTTTCAACACCAACTCTCTCTCTCATATCATATTCAGAAAGATCAACACTTTCTCCTACTCCCTTCTATCCGTCATCTTTGTCCTTAAGTTTTCTCATGTGTGACCAGAGACATGGAAATTCTTGCAGAAGGAGAAGAAGAAGAGGAAAAGATTCCTCTCCTTTTCCCTTCTTCTCGTTTTCCCATTTTTTCCAACTGCAACCCATTGTCAAGAACATGTCCTCTTCCTCTCCCGTCCGTTTTTTAATGCCTTTTCCTTATTTTACCTTCCCTCCTGTTCCAACGTTCCTGGGGGCTTTTGGCTTTATTTGGAGTCAAAAACAGAGCTGTGAGAAGAAAAGAGAAGGACACAGGCTTCCAGTGTGAAAATGGTGCACTTTTTGTTTTTCCGGTTTTTTGTGTCTTCCAGCTCTTTTTGCTCAGGGTGAGACACAGAGCACACGAACCATAGAGGGTTATTCCATGAATCTATTTGTCTTTAGGTACGTCTTGCACTCCAAACAATGGGTACTGTAAGTCCATGTTCTGATGCGTGTTGAGTGCTGTGTCCAAAACAACAATTTCTAAGAGCAAAAAATCTGGAGTTGGACACTACTGCAATTGCAGATCGGATGAGTAGACTTTCTTCTCTAGATTGAAAATTTGCGATATTCCACGTATGACGCATTTTCTCACATTCCCGATCAGCTCCGTTTCCCTTACATGCGAAACTCGTGGCTGAAAATTAGGTCTCGGAAGATGGAGCTCAGTTTTTCAGCCACCCGCTATCTAGACACTGAGCTTCCAGTTTCACTGTTGACTACTGCGTTCAAGTCCTAGGTTCTGAAGTCTCTTGGATTTAGAATCTTAGTTTGTGAAGTCTCCTTTCTGAACCTCGGTTGTCTAGGAGAAACTTAGCCAAAGCTTTCGAGAGTGAGGGTAGAACAACACATATCTCATTGATAGAGCTTCCCTAACAACTATCCACAACTAGGCCTCCTACAGATCCACAGACCATCCTGATTCTTCTATCAGCCATCCGAACCCCTCGGTTAGTCATCAATGAGTCTATTGCCAAGCAATCCCTATCTTCCACAACCCATTCTAGACCTGGACAGAAAGTTTTCCAGATTTCTCAACTTTCTCCCACCGCCACCCTGTACATTTCGTGAACTCTAGATCGGCTCGCTTTTTCATGAATGGGAAACTCGTGGCTGGAAATTGAGTCTCATAGTGTGAAGATCTCATTCTCGAGTTTCCAGCTATGATCACTCGTCCTTTACTTCAATCCTGGTTTCTGAAGATTCTAGATTCTCCAATACTCTCGTTTTGACAACGACCTAGCACAGTCATTCAAAATGCACAGGTAAAGCGCTGGCGATACGTTACGGATGGGACCAGGTTTAAGATCCGTAAATGATCCGTTTTTGGCGTTTTTGCGACGGAGCATTCGCGAACGGGCTATTTGTGGATAGCTTTGGTTCCAGTCGCTTACGGACAGAAAACGGGTGCGCGCACGGGTTAGAAACGGATGGTTCTAAGCCATTTGAATAATTTTTTGCGGATCCATCCATTTCGCATCCGATTTTTCGTCCACATACGATTCCTATGCGGACCGCGCGCGACTCCGACACATCCGTAACGGATTGCCAGCGCTTTACCTGTGTGCAGTGATTTCGTATGATCTTGAATCCCTATCACCCTTCAGAGTTTTAGGATTCCCCTAGCCTGATTCTCAGACATTCAAAGACCATCAACAACCCTATTCCCAGCTCCCTCCCCGTATCTTCGCCGATCTCATTTTAGATTCTGAAGAGATTTTCGATCCTCGTCCAAAGACTCGGATCCATCTGAATTTCTGAACATTTTCATCCTCAACAACCACTTATTTTCCTCCAAATAACTCGCCGGGTTCAAAATCCTTCTGCTGCCAAAAAGATATAGGAACAGATGTGCGGAATGTATGTGCTCATCCTCATCACAATGAATACGAATGTGATGATGTTGAGCCGGTGGATGCATCTCCTCTTCCATCTACTCGCGCACCAATCGACACACAACAATAATCGCGTGTAGATAAATGAATGGGTTTTGGCCTTTCGTTCCTCCCTCCTCTCGACTTTTTGTCCGAGGAACAAAAAATGACGAGAAAACGAGAGACATGCATAAATGAGAAATCGAGATGCCGTCGCATAGATAGAGGAGGCAATTAAAGAAAATGACCATCACCTCCGTTTCCCCGGGCGAAGAAACTTTCCCTCTTTCTGACTATGAGAGGAAGGATTTGTTTTCAACACCTTCTGGTTGTTTTGTAGTAGCAGTGGTCAGATGGAAAACTAGAAAATTAGATATGGCGACGTTTATTTTTGGTCAGCGACAGAGCACCTGGTACCGAGTACCGAACGTGTATTTTCAAGGGAGAGTTGGAACAACAAATAAGAGGTTCTGACTTGGAGAGAAATGACAAAGTTCTACTGTAAGAGAAGTAATATGGGATCAACAAAGATCTTATCCATCACTTTGACCACATTTATCCAGGTTTCTGTAACAGATGTCAAAAAGTAGTCAACTGCAAACATGTTTCTCAGGCTGTCATAACAATTTCGTTAGTTGACAACTTTCTGCCATCGGTAACGGGAGCCGAAATAAATGGAGTCAAAGTGAGAATAAGGAGTGGACTCCTATTACCAGGCTTACGGAAGATTAGAGCTTTGGAAATGTTGCGGAGCTAGGACGTTCTTAGCCAGAACTGTTCGACCGACACAGCTAAAACTGACCATCGTTTCTCACAAGGATTTTTCAAATTGTATAACCGAAAATCTTGGAGGTCCAGCTGTACGTAGACATTGAAAATTTTGGTTCTGACAGTAATCGTTTAGTCAGATTTGAATCGGTAGAGATGAGAACTCTAGCTACAATCGAACTGGCAAACTCTCTAAACTTAAGGGTACAGTAGTCCCCGACTACCCAAGCCCCGCCCCCTTCTCGCCCACCGAGACAATGCACATACTAATTTCTGTGCAACTCAATAACATTAACCACCAAGCAATCTGTTTTCATTCGGTCCGCCAATGCAGTGGGTGTTTCCTGAAAGCTGAAACCCTCTAGACACTTACCCCTTCTCCTCCGAATTCCAGCTGTTGTTGGTTTGCTTCATTATATGCATACACACACCGGCTCTACTCCATCTCCATCTAACTTTGAATATCAATCTAATTTTTCTTCCCGTTGGCCAGTTGCTTTTTAGGTGAAAAGTTCTTGGAAGCCAGAAGGGGAAAAGCGAAATTCTCAACACACACACACACGAAAAGTTCCACTCTCACACGATAATCTCATCCACTTTCTCCTTCCTTTTCGGCCCGTTCTTCTTCTCCTTTTTACGCTCGTCGTTTCTTCTACTTTATTAACACCACCCATTCTTCTCATCTCTCACATTCTTCCCATTTTCCGGTGATACTTTTCGTTCTATGTATTCTGAGGTGTTCGGCTAGAGGGTGCTAGGTCAGGTAGGACTAGACCTGAGAGCCCAGAAATACCGTAGTCAGATTCTGGGATGTTCGTCTTGGAGTTCGGAGGTTGTGTCCTAAGGGCAAGTAGACCTTGGATATCGTAGCCTTATCTTCACAAGTTCAAGATCCGAGAGCTTTGAGATATCGTGATTCAGTCTTCAGAAGTCTAGGGTCCGGAACTAGCAACCTCATTGATCTAGTACTTCCAGGTTCCATCGGGTGCACTTTGACCGAATTTGTCTGGGTCCCAGGTACCAAAAAGTGGTGAACTGTTAGAACTGTCCTGACGAAATGAGCAACATTACAGTAGGTCATTTTTCTATATCTATTACAAGAGCTGAGATAACATTAAATGTTCGAAAATCCTGAAGCTCTAGTTTCCACGTCTTCGAGTTTAGTGTCCCAATATGGAGATCTCTTCCTTCTAATCCTTATTCTTTGACTCCAGTGGTGGATTGAAAATGAAAAAGAGACGATGCTGTTCTCTCACGAGAAGCCATTGCTGCTCCCCTCCCCAATTTGCATATGGAATTGATAATTAATGGAGGGGAAAGGGACAACCAGTCAACATGCTCTTTTCGCAGAGACTCCTCTCCTTTCATTCATGTTATGAACAGAGGAACACCCTGTGGAAGTAGAAGAGAGCCTAATCTGCTTAGTGGTCACTTTCTCGCGGATCGCTTTTCTTGTGTTGTGTTTGTCCTCTTTCGCCTCTACACCCTCCCCCCGATAAAGAGAGAGAGCAGCCAAAGTATTTGTCTGTTATTGAGCATCCGATCTCTCTTTTCGATGGTGTATTTGACAGAGATGATGAGGTGAACTGTCAGCCATCGAGTTTCTCTTTTTCGTACTATTATTCTCTATCAGTTTCTAGGGGAGTGTCATAGTCATAGACATCCGTTTTTCGAGCGGAAACTGAGTAGGTGTAGTTCTACAAAATCATCTTTATGAACTAATCAGAACTGAACCTTGAAACCTGACCACCTACTTCTTCATAGCAAAGGAAGCTATGAATACGAAAGTTTCAAGTTGAAATATGCCCGTCTAGATCACTTCTAGGCGCAAATTAGTTTCTATAATTTGCCAAGTTTCGAATAGATCTAGATATAGGACCCTGTGAGCCTACTTTATCTGAGAACCAATAAGAGTTCCAACGTCTTTCAGAATGTTCTTAGTCTTGGTTGTAGTCACTGGTAAACTCAAGACCAAAACTACCAGGCTCGATTCCGAGTGAAAATATGAATGTGTCTTTCTAGGTTACGTCTAGGGATAGATTCTAGAATCTGGAAGACTCGAATAATAGCCCTGGTGGAGGTTCCAAAAACAACTTTTAGAACGAGATATTTTGAGAGTCTGGGTTACGGTAGCTTCTCGAATTTCTGATTCAAAAATACACCTATCCTTATGTTTTCCGCTGGATTTTATGGACCTCTTTCTTGATCTACAGTAGCCGAGAACCCTAATTTTCACTCCCACCGGACTTTTTGTTTTCCCAACAACTCTCCTTCCACAATCAAAGTGGCATTACCAAGACACACTCAATCTCTCTGCTGACACCAAAACTAATGAAAGTTGTTGACCTCCTCTCCTACTTTCTTTTTTTTGTCGCTCTACCTCTGCTTCAATATACAACCAACACAAATTGTGCTCTTTTCGAACCGCGCGTACGTGTCAATAAATGAGGATGCTTCATCGGCGAGAAGCAAGAGCAAAAAAGAAGAAGGCCAACAAAAAACAAACATACAATAATGTTCAGTTTGGTGGCTCAGCTGCTCTTGTGTCTATGCTGGAATCTGCCGTCGCCGCCGCCTTCCGCTCTTTGCGCTTTTCAAAGAAAAAGTTCCACGGCGGAGCAAGAGAGTGCACAACTCATTTCCTGAAACTCTCTCTGTTGGGTGTCAACAGGCAGTTCTTTGCCAGTACATCATCATCATTTATAATGTGGAAGCAGCAGTAGAGAAAGGAGGAAGGATTGAGAATGACCCTTGATGGCCATGCGTATTTGTATGTTCGAAAGGGGGGAGACATATTGCATCTCTTTTCTCTTTCTCCTCTACCACTCCGCCACCCCGATTAGACCACCCCTTCAAGAGAGAGAGAGAGGGAGAAACCACAGCCGGTGTTCGTCGTTCTCGCTTATTTATTCTTCTGCCATTTCATTGCGTCTTGATTCTTTGAATGCTAAGTGTGAGTGTGTGTGTGTGTCGACAATCTTTACGAGAGAAACTGGAGGAAGCAGTATCGAAACTTCTATTCTCTAGTGTCAGATCTTTCAAGGTTGCGTCAAGCTTTAGCTAGGGTCTAGGTAGATACTTCTAGATCAAATCAAGGCTATTGAGAATGGCTATGATAATTAGTCTTTCGGATGTGGAGATTCCATAGGTCTCCTGATCCTAGTTTTGAATCTAGAGCCGGGCCATTAGGTTGCATAGGTCCCCAATGAAACACAGAGGTTGTGCCAAATCTAGAGATTTTCCAGTTTTGACCTCACATTTTGAATTTTACCGTACTCGAAATTGGTGCTCCAGGAGCACAGATGCTTCTCTGTTATAGTGTCTGTGGGAGTTCTACATAACAAGAATCTCAAAAACCGATAGCTTTAAGATCTTGACCCCTATATTCTAGACGTCCCCCAAAGGTCATTCAAGGAGAGATTCCAGGTGGAGCTCGAATTTTAGATCCAGTTTTGAATCAAAGTTTTGATTTCTACAGTATCCATAATCTGGCTCCCTCTAAAATTCCTATCTCTCAACGGAGCTCTAGCTATCAGAATCTTAGGTCTCGAACTTCAGAGGACCCGTCCTCCTACTGTAACTTCTCTCAGAATCTCAACTGGGTGTTCCAATTTCTCACCCACCCATGTTCTAATTGTTTCGTCTCTCTCTCTTTCTCTTCCTCAGCCGATTAATACTCACTGCCAATCTCGCGCGAAAAGTTTACAAGTTCCGACAGGTTTGTCTTCTTCTCCTTCGGGAGTCAAGGTCTTTTTTTTCTTGTCTCCCACAGACAAATTCATTCAATTTCCCCTTTTTCCAAAATAATTCTGTTCTCCTACACATGACCACAACCACCACCCACTCTACAAGATCCCATGATCTATTAGATTCGATTCTCACCACTTGTTTTATTTTTGGTTCTATCGAGATAGTTTGTTTTTGAGATGTGTTGAAATGTGATGATGTTTTGGATCTACTGTAGAACCATCAGAATTCATCGACTTCAAAAGACTCAATCTCTTTTTGGTCAGAACCCAGAGTAGAAAGTGTCTAGATCCTATCAATTTTCTTTGGGTTCAATTTCAAATTTGTCTCCATCTTGATAATCTAATGTCTCCCATCGAAAGTTTTTTTTCGAAAGTTTTCGCAAGGTGGGAAAATATTCAAGTCCATATCCTCAACTTGGTCAGAAAGTCTTCAAATCGGAAATATTTGAAACTTCGTTTTTCATGGATACATCGATTCAGACTTGACGGTGTCTGACCAAGATTCTGGAAACTTCCAAACTCGAGTTTTGATACATAAGTCAGTGAAAGTAGATCTTAGGATCATATCGGAGTTTGGAGCTCCTCTGAATCTTCCAAAAATACCCTAGGAGACTTCAGTGATCGGGTAGCCTAAAAATTGAGGTGTAGAAGTCAAGGCTCGAAATCTAGGTCTCGGAGTCTGGAGCTTCGAGATTCTGAAAGTCTCCAATCTTCAGAATCCTTCCCCTTATATCCATTTCCTATCAAAACATCCTCATGACCGACTCATTTCCTGGCCACTTTCGAAAACCAGTACCCATTTCTCTCACTTTCTCAAAAAAGTGTGGCAAAAAGTTGCGAGGTTGAAAACAAACACAAACATCAGCCGTTGTGTCTCGACTCTTTTCGGGAGCCCATCATCACTTTCCACGTTCCAATTTTTTGCCTTTCCGATAGACCTGGTTGGTAGGGGTGACACACACCCCACCGCCACCCGGTTACTTCATTGTTTGTCCTCCCCTCCCGGTGTGCTCAGTTTTGCTGCTCCGTAGGGTATGCCTGTATAAATGTGTGTATGTATGCTCCCTTTGGTTGCCTTTTGACAAAATAATCAGTGAGAAAAAAAGGTATGTAGCACCTGCTCCAACCCCTTCTGACCGCTGAACCACATGTTTTGTTCGTCTCCTTCCAAATACATTCATTCGCTCAACCCATACAAACATATAACTTCCAATTCAAGGGTGTTAGTTTTGAATGAAATGACGACCGATGGGTGGGTGGGAATGAAAAAAATGGAGAAGAAGAAGAAGAAGACGATGAAGGAGGCAAATGAGGTACTGACGAAGCGTCGCTTGCGCGGGACGAGGAGCGCCCCCAGAAAGAACAAAAAAGGGGAATGATGGTGGTGGAATAGTGTGTGAGACGAAGACGCGCAGACACTCCACACTTTTCCGCGCCGTTTTGTATTGCATTTATAATCGAAACTCTCTTCGTATCTACAACCAACTAATACTCCCACCAACCATTTCGAACAACCAATCTTATTCCCCATTCTTGGCTATTATATGGAGTTCAACTGTATGGGGAAGGGTTTTGTCCATCAGAGTCTTGAAATCGAAGTCGGACTTCAAAATTAGGATTTTAGGCCTTGGAAATCTCAAAAGGGAAATCTGGAATTTCAGAATCAGGATTTCTAAAGGTCAACTTAAAAGGATTGAATTACACCTAGATTTTAAAATTCTCAGGTGTTTGCGGACCACGGCAAAATAGGCCACGCCCCCACAACGAAATCAGTCAAAGCTGTGCTCATTTTGTTTCGGGTTCGTGGTCTGCTTGATCAATGCTCCCCAAATCCGAGCCAGGGGTTTTTGGTTTTTTAGACCCTGAAGTTTTAGGTACTGTAGCTTTCAAAATCTGAGCTCTACTGAAGAAACCCAACCCATTCTTCATTCTTCACACAATTCAAATCTCATACACTCTCACACTTTGTTTATTGCTTATGGTCACCACACGCTCCTCCGTTCCTCATGCTCTTCTTCTTCTTCTCGTTTTCCTTATTCTTCAAACCTTCTGCTCATTCTCTCGCCTCCACAATCCGAGCCCATCTGACCTTTTTACAGTGACGCAACGCGGCATGCCATCATTCATAGTGAAACACGGGCGACGGAAGGACAACAGGCCCTCCCTCCTCCTTCCGAGGGACACAAATGACACACTATCCGACCCATTCACTTATATTCTTCTCACAGAGGCCTTTCTGCCCAGATCACCCATCGTCCTCTATTGCGCGAGGAGGCAAAGAAGCGGAGAGAGAGAGAGAGAGTTGAGCGCTCAAATGTTTATTGGTACAATCGGCAGTGTCACCTACACATACAATTCAAAAGAGAGAGCTTTCGGTTTTGTCTTATTAGAATGACGACGAGTAGTCTTTGTTGGGCCTCTCGGAGTTTTGAATTCACTCGTTTTGGAGAACGTCCAGAGTTACGGTAATCAGTATGGAGGCGTTTGGAGCATTTAGGGTTCTGGAGCACTCTGGGAGCTAGCTCGAAGATTCTGGACCATTCTGAATCTTCTAGAATCATCTGTGCTCCCACAGCTAGAATCGTCTGATAGCCAGTGGTCTTCGAACTTCTTAGAGACCCAGAGTAGCCCTAGAAACCCTTCTGAGCTGACTAGGTTTCCAGGTTCTTAACAGTATAGTATAAGCCGGAGCAACTTAGGTCACTGATAACTTCTGATCTCTACTGATTATACTTCTAGAAAAAACATCAAGATTTTCCAGTTTCAAGACCCAGATCCTAGAACCCTGCAAATCCAGACTTTTGACTTCTGGGACCCCTCCCGGACCCTAGACCCTCTGAATCCCTGGAACCTTTGCTCTTCAATTCTTCGATTCCACAAGCATATTTCTAAAGAACACGCTTCGCCATTTCCTTCCCAAAACAACCGTCCAGATGTCAGAAGCTCTCTTCTGAAGATTAACTACCCCCATCCAAAACAGGGCTGACCCTTCCTTTCCATGCTCTTCACAACGAGACTCTCTCCTCCTCCTCCTCTTTCCGATCCCAATAAATTGTGCCGGGTTGACCTTCTGCGTTTTTTCTTCTTCTTCTCCTGCCAACCGCCTGTTTTTCGCGCACCGCTCCTCGGACCCCCCACTAGACATAATCTTCTCCACCAGATGTTCCTTTGAGTTTTTATTACCCTCCTCATCTCGCTTCCTATTCTCAGTACTCTGATTTACATCCTTCCTAGAGTAGAAGGAACGATCGTTCTCATATATAAGCTTGGATAGTTGCGTGCGGAAAGAGAGAGAGAGAAAGACCAGTGGGAAAAAAGCGAGAAGAAGAACTTGACCTTTTTGCAAATCGCGGTTGCGTCGCCCGGTATTTGGCTGTCTGTTTCGCCTTTCTCTCTCTGGCTGGCTGGCTGGTCGACCACCAATAACATAACACAAACCGATCGTTTCCCATTGATCATCACTCGCCATCACACACACTTTTTGTTCCCTGTTTTTTTTATCATAACCTTTTTGATAAGGAATCGGATAGACAGAATGGCTATGAGGAATGCTTCTGTTTGTGGCGTCTTCACACCTTTCACTGTAGGTCGAAATCTGGCCAAGGATTCTGGTTTATGAGGGATACTGTACCTAGACGAGGATCATCGAGCTTAGATATGAAAGTTTCCCATAACTACCAAGTACTTGAATAGCATCAGGTTCTCACAAATTTAGGTTCGGTATATCCAGTATACGCGGAACATCCCCCCCCCCTTAGCTCCCTTTTGACCAAATTTATCTTGATCCCTCCAACAGATATCAGATAGTTATCAACTAACAGAATGTTCATGATAGTATGAGCAATATTTCCACAGTTGACTACATTTTGATATCTCTTATAGGAACCGAGATAAAGTTGGTCAAACTTACTGTAGGTAGATTATTCGCTTCGAAGCTTCTTCTACAGTAGTCTTGAAGTCTTGAAGGTCGAGTGATGAGATTCTTGGCTTACTCACTTATTAAGGTTAGTTTACACTAGTTTTTGTACAAGCTACCCTTCACGTTCTACCTAATTCTGACTTCAGGTTCCACTTACAATAAAATCTAAAACTCTGAATCTCTTGCAATCTTGCTATATGCCTAGAAGTCTCGACGGAGCTACCGTAGTCCACACTTCCAAACTTTCAAAATTTCAAAACTATCACCTCCTCTCGATTCTTGTACTACTCGCTATTGACATATATTTGGGTGTAGTATACCTTTTATGTGTAAATATATGTCAGCCCTTCTCCTTGCATTCTCAATGTTTGTCAGTGTGTGTGTTCCTTTTTCTCCCAACAGACACACACAAAATTTCCATTCTAGAAGATGTGAGAAGAACCTATTTCTAAATGAGAGAAGACCAGTACACTTCATTCTTCGTTTTCTCTTTCTTCACCAAATTTCGTTCGAAAAGTCAGCTGAGAGTAAAAAGGGGGAGAGGAGAGAACAGATAACTAACATACACACCAGCCGCCTGTCGCATAGTTTATTTGCATCTTTTTTTGGTAGTTAACAAGGCAGAGAGAGAGAGAGTGTCCATCCACCCAGTCACCCCCTCCGAAGTGTTATCAAGAAGACGGAGGAAAAGAAGAGAATAATGTTTGAATGCCTATGTAATGTGTTTGGTGGGAGAGAGCGAATTGTGTTGATTATGATAAGCGTAACAGAATAGAAGAGAAATGACACCCTCCATTTTTTTGCCATAGTTCTCGTATGGAACTATTAATTGACTTCGCCTTATTCAAGGTTTCATAATTACTACCGTTTGGCCTTCGAGAATCCGTTTTGAGATTCAGTAGGGTGATCTGATTCCTAACCGAACATTTTGAAAGTCAACATGTTAGGGTACATCTAGGATTTCAATCTGAAAGTCCAGATTTCAAAATCTAACGTTAGTCTTAGAATAAACAGGACTTCAAGTTTCGAAAGTCCCTAGGATCATTTGATAGACCCAGAATCTCAATCTGGAAGCCCCTGTATGTATCCTTGGAACTTTCAAATTTGGAAGTCTAGAGAAATTCACCGTTCCTCTTGTTTTTAACTATCGAGACCCTAGAAGAGCCCAAATCAGGGACCCCCGAGCTCTTTGTTTTGCACTATACCCAAATACACCTCCGCATACGTAACCTGTTGTTGAGTACCTCCCTACATCTCCATGACGACAAAGTAACCGCTTGGAGCCAGAGACCTCTCATTATGCTAATCGGCGTGTGGTGAC
Source organism: Caenorhabditis sp. 40 LS-2015 (assembly GCA_900536305.3). Taxonomy (NCBI): domain Eukaryota; kingdom Metazoa; phylum Nematoda; class Chromadorea; order Rhabditida; family Rhabditidae; genus Caenorhabditis; species Caenorhabditis tribulationis. The sequence continues at coordinate 11,135 of LR545127.1, read as the reverse complement.
AGGTCATGCTCAGGCGACCCGCATCTGGTCGGAGATGACCAGCATGAGCATCCGACTCCTTGACGGATTCCCGGCCCTTCCTCACTGTATCACGTCACCCTCTCGCAGAGGTCAGTTAGGACACTATTGTTACTACACACACACTCCCCCAGGAGAGCAGGGTTCCTCGATTAGGTAATCTCCTTCTCCTCTTGTTCTGTCCTCACCTCCCGCATCCTCTCATTCAAGTGGATAGGGTCAACCTGTTTTTGTACTGTTTACACATCTCTAGACATTTAAAGAAACTGAACCGATAATTCCATCTCCAGAGAGGCAGAAAGATGAGGTCATTGATAACGAAAAGAGTTTCCGACAACTGTTTTAGTACAGTTTTGTTGACACGTTTCTGATCATCACATGTACAGAGAAAAGAGAGGTTTTTGATTTTCCGACAAATTCTGCATTTCAACCGCATCGTGTTGTACAACAAATTTTGATACAAAAATCGGAACAGTTAGTCATCAGTTGCCGAGACATGACAAATAACCTTGAAAACAATTCTCAAAACAAAACGAACTGTTCTGTCCGCCACCACCACCACACTTTCTTCAACTTTCTCTCTACCCGTTTTTCGCCCACTACTAGGTGTCCTTCATCATCACATCTGGAGTGGTAGTAAGTTGCCCTCCTATTGAACCATCATCTCATTTCCACACCCCGACACATTTTCATTTCGTGGCGGTGGCGCCCCGGGTCTCTGTCCCTGTCCGAGTAATACCATAAAACTTTTGTGTGTCCGGTGTGTTGAGAGCGCCGCGAGAAGGGCGCCCACCTCGTTATAGCGGCGAGAAGAAGGTATAGAAGCACCTATATTACTGAATGAACGTCGGACGAAGAAGACGAAGAAGCGTGTCTAGATTCTCGATTGCATAATAATGCTTCATTCATCAAATCAAACACATATTCTTCTTCCACAAACGTTCCTTATTTGCCCATCCTCCCTTCTGCTTCTTCTTCTCCATTTTTTCGACGTCTTCTTCTTCTTCTTCTCCATTTCCATTGTTACTGTTACAAATATTGTGTAAACTTATATAACAGATTCCACCTAGAACTAGTTGACTCTCTTTCTCTCGACTGTACAACACAGGGTGCAAATATAATTGTTCGAAAAACCGTTCGTCAGCTTTCTCACCAGTTTCTGCAGTTGTTCTGTGTATGTATGTGTACTTGTGCATTCTTTGAAGCGAGACAAGATAGATAGAACGAGGTGATAACGAAACACAACATTCGAAGGGGTTGTGAGGTTGTTTGGTTTGGAACATCTGGTTGGTGCGCCCTTCTCGATTCCGTGAATGATCATTATCTCGTTTGAACTGTCAACACTCCGCCTAATAAGTGTGTGTTTTCGAGAAGGTTGGCTTGGCTATAGGTAATTATTATATGCACGCCAAGCATTTTGGAAAATTTTTGAGTCTTGAAAAACAACATTTGTTGCATTAGGCAGAAATTTCTAGACTGGAGCTAGCTCCCCAAGCTCACTATCAGAATCTTGAATTTCAGATTCTGATAGCCTAAAGTTCGCTTTTGGGTCTTAAAATTTGGAAACTTGAGTTCTATATTTCGATAGCCTATAACTTGCAGAGTCTAGCAGTAATCTTAGAACCTGTTCTAATCTTGTAAACCGAAAACTTTCGGCTCAGAGATCCTAGAACCTTCAGGGTCTGTGATCCATCAGGTCTTAGGAACTTCCCAGTAGTTCGACCCAGTAACCAATTATTCACGTTCACCCTCTTATCACCTACTCCATCATCATCATCGCGACACCAAAATGATCTTAAATGTCTTTCATTCTTTCTTTTTTTGCTGCTGCTTCTCTTATCACCTCCTCCTCCCTCCTACCGCACCCCCTTATCAGCTAGTCGGATCTCTGCGCGCGACAGCAGCGTAACACCGACAAACTGAACACAACAGAAAAAAAAAACTACTGGGTCTCTCCTCTGTCTCCGAAACGAACAAAAGTGCGCGCGGCGCGCGCAATCGTTTTTCGTTTTCTTCATCGGAGGCGCGACACCGTTTCTCTCTACTCGCTTGAAGATGAACGGTTGGGGGAAGAAGAAGGAAGGGGCGAGTGTTGCCTGATGCTGCCGGCTTTTCCGCGCACAAGCGATGCGTTTCGTTTTCATCCCGACCTAACACTAACCGCCACACACACACACACATACATGCATACACTTATACACACTGTCAGGCATCTCACTCTCAGAGGGGACATGCCCTGGTGGGATGGTGGGTGCGCGCAATCGGACAGATAGAGACGACACAGTGACAGACGTTTTATTATTATAATGCTACGCAGAGATGAATACGTCTTTATCCGCCCTCCCACCCCTCTTCTCATCCGAAGTCCACTACCTCATTTCCTTTTTTTTTTGAGGATGTGGCGAAGGACAAGGATAGAGGCGGCGAAGGACAAGGATAGCGGCCTTTTGATTTCGAGGATTACCATAGTTGATCCTAGAAAAGGATCTTTCGAGATCCTCACTGACTTCAGTTTTTGAGAGGCTACCGTAACCCAAGTTTTTGAGATCAGGATTCTAAGGTTTTGGCATTCGAAGCTACCGTAGCCCTAGAGTGTTTGGTTCGTCTAGGTCTCGAAATAGAATTTCAAGTCTTCATCTGGAATTCCAGTTTTTAGACCTAGATTTTAAGCTTTTGGGTCTCAAGGTAGTTCTAGGGTGTCTGGAACATTCAGGCTAGATGATAGTGGTTCAAAAATGAGAAAGTTAGACATTGACTTCAGAAATTTAGGATTCTAATTTTTGAGCCCAGGTTTTTGAATTCGGATAGCCTCTAAGATGAAAAAGTAGCCCAGACTTAGTAGGTCAGATCCGTTAGTTTTCAGATTCAAATTCTAGGTTAGACTTCTGGGCTTAAGCCAAGAAGACGTAAGTTTCAACTAGTTCCAGTGCTCGGATATTTCCATTCTTAATAGTGTGATCCAAAGTCTCGAGACTTCTGAGAATCTAGATCCTTCGAAAATGTGAACCTTCCCATGCTCATCTCATCAAGGCCAGAGCCACAGGTCAACCCCGACATGTCAATTATCCGAAACATCGTTTTATGATACACATGACCCCTGATCCCATCTGTCGATTAGGATTGCTCTCTCTCTCTCTCTCTCCCTCACAATACGGATCCCTTCACATGCCGTTACGCCGCATTCAACACAACTCCCAATTATCACCACGCCCCTCTCTAGAGCATCAGCATCATCGCCTTAGAGAGCCCCACACAGTTTGTTTCATTTGATGACCTGACCTCCTCACAAAAGGGCACACTCAGGCATACATCCCCCTCCCTCATCATCAGCAGGAGGAGAAGGAGGAGGAGTACCCACACCATGCCACCTGCCATCTGTACACCCTTTGCATTCACTTCTCCTCTCCCCCCTTCCCCCCGGGTGCCCTCGGGTTTTTGTCACTCCTAGATAACCTTCAGACAACATACTAGTAGTTAGTTGTTGTAGTAGTAGCCGCCCCAGTCTCTGTTACTGTCTCGCTCTCGAAACCATTCGCCTCATTCATTTCGCCTCCTCCTCGCGGAAAAAAAATGAAGAAGTCGACGACGACGACGATGGTGACAAGCAAGGAGAAAGCAATTACATATGAAAGAGAGAAACCGGCCGACACCTATCTACTTCAAGCCCATTACTTTTGCTTCTTATACAGTCATCGGAGAACCGAACCTTTTAAAGCGTCTAGGTCTTGAGACGAAGAAGCCTTCCTTTTTATCTTTGGCTCTTCTTCTGCACTTTTACAGTAAGCCGAATCTCAGAAGCTTCTAGAATTTGGAATCTGAATAACATGCAATTTTGTGATATCACTACTCTCGACCGAGAAGCCTGCCGTTCCACCTCTTTCCTTTTTTTCACTTTTTTTTGCAACATTTGTAATTCTCACATTTTGTCTCTCAAATGGTTATCAATCAGTCTCTCTCTCTCCAACATACACACCAAAATGGAAAAGAACCTGTCTTTTTGGTCTTTTCTCGGGAGAGAAGAAGCATCAAAAGCTTCTGCCATTCCATTCCGTCCTCCTTCCTATTTTTTGTACAGTCTTATTTTCTTTTTCTTCTTCTTCTTCGGCTTCTCCTTCATTCATTCCGCTAAATACATATATCTTCTATGTCCTTCTAAATCTTCTCACTCTTCTCCTCCGACACTTTCACCTCGTCGCCTTCTCCTTCTTCTTCCTTTCACCTCATTCCCTCCTAATCTTGCAGAAATGAAATCCGCACCGTACACCACTGTCACCTCGACGTCGACGCATCCGTGGGCGCCAAGTTTGCTCCGAGAGCCGCCGACCAAGTTCCAGAAGATCAGCAACACCGCCTCGGCTCCAATCCATCAGAGTAGTGCTTCGCTCAAAATGGTAGGTTCTTCACTTTTTCTTCATCGTTCTTCGTTCTTCACCAACAATCCGTGTGGAAGAGAATGACGGGGGGAGAGAGAGAGAGACAACAATAGCCCATTAATCGTTTATGCGCAATGACGGGTAGTCGGTACAACAAGTGTGACCCGAATGAGAAGTCCTTGACAAGAACATCTGTCCCTTTCAAGAATTCGCCCTTTATAACCCTCATCATTATTTCAGAAGACTTCCTCCACCGCCACCATGAAGACCCGAAAGCGAGTCTCCCCAAAATGCTCCGAGAACCTTCCAACTCTCCCGCCACTCCCGGCCATCTCCACGTTCTTCGACTCCGGATCCTCCTCCCATAGCTCCAGCTCCAATTCCTCCCTCGGATCGTACTGCCAGTTCTCACCCGACGGAAGCTACACGATCTACCACCTCCCGATGACCATCTACCCTTATGTTCCGGAGACCACTATGATGGCATCCACCTCCACGAGCACCATGGCTAGCCCAGTCGTCCATTGCCCTCCAATGTCTGCCGATGAGCACAAGCCAGTCAACCAGCCCCTCTTCATCCAGACCGCCGACTATCCCTACGACTACTCGGCTCCAGATCTCTCCGGTGGATACCCGAGCAGTGCCACCATCAATGCCAGCCAATTGCTTCTTCGTCCGGTTCCAAACGGACGTTAAATCCAGTACCATCTCTCTGTATCTTTCTCGTTCTTTCCAGTGCGCACCCTGTTAAGTTTCAAACCGTGTTTCCACCTCCCCCTCCAATTCTTGCTTTATTCCCATTACTTCTAATCTTCTTCTTACCTCTATCATCTTTCCTATTCATGTCTCTCCTTTCTCGGGTCCACCAAAACGACCTCTCCAATTGACATTTCTCCCATCATTTTCTCCCCCCAATCGATCTAAACCACACGGGCTCCTCAGTCGCTCCCCTTGCTCTTCTCCCCTCAAACCATACAAATTTTGTTGCTTTATGTGCCCTTGTATTTCATTGCTCCGCCCCCTTCTCCCTCTCATTCTCAGAAATTTCAATGGTCTTGGTGTTCATTCTCTCTTTTCTTGCTCTCTCTCTGTCTCATCCCAAAGCTTCATCATTCTCATCACGCTCTCTCTCTCTCTCACTCACGGATTCCTCATTCCCCCCAAAACCTTGTATTTTCTCATCGTACAGTTGATTCCAACATTGACCACAATAAAACGAGTGTTGTTCTAATCGAATGTTTTGAGCCGACCCGCAATAGAAGAGATAATAAGAAAGATAGAACTAACCAACGATATGCTGTCCAGGTGGAGCGATCCGGGTGATCGTCACGCTGCGGACGTTCGCATCCTCGTCCACGTAGATTCGGCTATCTGAAAATACAGATTTTCAGAATTTCAGATCTTCTGATTTGATCTACAATTGCTACTCTCGCACTTTCGGGTTACTGTAACACTTCCGAAATTCTTAGTATTCCATGATCCAGTTTTTAAAAAACATACAATTGGGTCAGCGTTTCTCAAAACATACAACCACCCCCTCGAAGGTCAGAAACGTTCCAAATTTTCAAATACATAGGTTAGGAGTAAACAACCAGTTCTAAGACCAGGAACTTTCAGGTCTTCAGAAGTGCCGGTCCAAAAGGTATTAACTTTGGGGATTCTCAGTGAAAAACGTTGAACTTTGAAAGTTAAAAAGGGACACCTAATTATCCGACTTGAGTGGGTGTATTAAGCAGTTCTAGATCTTCATTTTTGTAGTTTCTTAACGCAATATAACTAACTCGATTGTGATTTTCGGGAAAAGTTATCAACTACAAAAACGAAGATCTGAAGATGCTCGATACATCCACAAATTTTCAAGAAAAGCGAGTGATTGGAAGATTCTTTTTCAACTTCTCAATGTTGTATCATTCTGAACTGAAAAACCCCAGAATTAATGCAGAAGCATCATTCATCACCATCTAGGTTTTCACATCAAAAAAAGTCAGCGTTGTCATTTCCGTTCGCGACCTCGATCTCGCTTTCAATACTTTCCCATAGCTGCTAGATGTATCATCTACAGTAGGTAGTACAAACAAAGGATGGCTTTCTCCGCCGTTCTCATCAATCACTCTCTCCTTTCGATTGGGTAACGGCAACGAGAAGAGAAAGAGAAGAAGAAGGAGAAGAACATACAAGTGTGCGGAGTGTTTGAGACGAACAGATGATTGGCGACACGTGTGAAATCGGGTGCCTCGGTGTCTGATGAGACGGCGGTGGAGGGTGTTGTCGCCAATGTTGGTTTGCAGTATTTGAGGATGAGACGGAGAGTGAGGAAAAGGAGAAAGGTGATTACGATTACAGGTGTCGCCACGGTGAAGACGTCCATTCTGGAAATGGATAGAGGGGTTACGAGGTGGTGTAAGATTCAGAAGAAACGAAGTGAAAGGAAGATGAAGGTTGGAAATTCATGAAGAATTTTGAAAACAATCATTCGAGATTTAAGACTGATGCTTTGTGATAGGGATTTCTCCAGATTTCAATTTGACTCGAATGAGTACAATTTGGCAATTTTCTCTTGTAACTTTGACCGGTTCCGAAATGATTCCTAGAAACCCAATTTCGCTGAAACTTTGTGAGCATGAATCCATGAAAAAAGTCAAGAATCTATATCAAAACCAAAACGTGTTCAAAACAGTTCAAAAATTGAACGAGGCCCTAATATTTCATAATTTAGGCATCTGGAATCAGAAGAGACCAAAACCTCGAGAGGAAACCCAAAAAAAGCTATCCAAAGAATCAAAAAATCGAAGAGAGCCTCGTCTCTTTTCTTCGTTTCATCGTGAAGTGCCTTCACTCTGGCCCCACCCCGTCAACGAGAAGACGTTGCCATGAGAAACATCCGATTTACGAGGAGATGAACCCCCGGATTTTATTCTCATCCTCTCGTGTGTCATTTTTTATGGGAAATTTCGAGAAAGAAAAAGCATCGACTTATGACTTCATTGGATTCCTATAAAATGAGCGATAGAGAACATTAAATGAGATTTTTCAAGTGAGATGATGAACTGTCGTCGTGTGTCTTCGAGAAGTGAATGTTGTCCGTGTGAACATGGATTGCTCAGGTTTGTGATGGATCGATCTGAAATGGTTTTTGGTTTTAAAAACAAAAACAGACAGAGGTGAGAAAAGGAAAAGACTAGGCTGGTGAATATCGGACTGAAGGTGGTTCTATTCAATTTCCTTTTAAGTTTTCCTACCGAAAATTTCAAAAACAACGGTCAAGTTGGTGCTGATGGGAAGGGTTTGCAATCTTTTGAGGGAATGCGGAGTTGTCCGATAAACGACGAACAGGCGTTTGGCTTCCGAGGAAACCGGGTTGAAGTCCAAGAATTCAAGAATTCAAGAACTTCTGCGTTAGGTAACCCATCAACTCCGGACCGATGCGAAATAGTGATGAATGAATGGGGTTTATATACCAGAGGCAAACGAAGCGGCCGACGTTTTTAGAGAAACGGCGGTTCTCTCTCTCCCTCTTTGGTAAAATTTCATCACAATGCGCTACGACTACATAATCACTCACACCCTGTCGTCTTTATCACTGTCATCAAGATCGCGCGCTCAGCTTGCATAATGGCGCAAGTGGTAACATTGCTGACCACCAAAGTTGATACGCGGGTTCGATTCCTTTCTAGGCTGCTTTTCTTTTGAATCTCTTTTTTTATGAGATATTTCAAAACACTATGCGATTCGTTCATGTTGAAGCGTTATCGAACAGGGACTTCGTAGCAATTTTCCAAATAAAAATGTTGCGAAGAAAAATATTCTTGACCATTCTCAAACATCAGGAATAAGAACTGTTTGCTCTGAATCTACTCGTTCAACTAGACAGATATCTAAGCCTAGAGTTCTAAAAAAGAAAAGACAACTGAACTCAAAACTAGTGATAAACCTACTCCACATATAATGAACCTGAGTCGTGCGACTCACATCTCAGCTTGCCAAACAGTTACTTGTCTTACGACAGTTATTGTCTCCCTTTTCATTGATCTGACATGGAGAATCGGGATATGAAGAGAGAAATTGGACGAAACTTACTTGATGCCCATGAGATGGTAGAACTGAGCACGAAGCTCTTTCCTGAACCTGAACGCGATAATAGTGTTGACAACGGAAAGGAATCCAGGCATCGCATAGGTCACCGCCACTTCAATGTCTCCCCACTCAGTAATGTCCCATCGGATGGTCAACATGACAACTGCTGGGGATGCTAGTAGGATGATGGATGTTCCCGACATGGCCAGGATCATGCCGAGTTTGTCGTCTTGGGATCCGTACTTGCTTTTGGTAAGGTTCTAAAATTTCAGGAGTTCCGAGAACTTCTAGAGGATGCTATCTACCGTCATTACCCTGCGAGTGGCCCACACGACGAGGGTGGAGACGAAGGCGATGACGTAGGCGAGCACGATGAAGATGAAGTGGAATGTGGCGTACCTGGAATAGCGAAAAGTTAAAAGCTTTAAAGTACATTTTTCAAGACTCGGGGGGATGTAAGAAGATTATAGTGATCGATCACAGAGGTTTTTTTTTGAATTGTAAGTGTCTAGATTGAACTCAAGAAACGGAAGCGATATGTCGCGTATGATCTGTTAGCCGCCAACTCACCATCTACTAGTACTCGTAATAATTGCACAATGCCTCGTGCCAACCACTCTATCCCCATCCACCCCCATCACCGACGCTCCAGCGGCCAACAGAGTTAACTGAAATTTCATATTCTCTCTCTTTCACCAATCAATCTTCCAACTTACAACACCCCATACCGGAACCATTCCGCACAAAATGTATTTGAAGTTTTGAGTGCACACGCGTTTATAGACCGCTGGTCGAACCACTGCCATAATCCGCTCGAAGGATAGAAACATGGTGCAAATTGAGGGAAGCTGAGTTCCCAGGATAAGAGATTGAGGCCAATACTTCTGGAAATTGAGCATTTATTCGCAGTTTTGAGCTTCGGTGGCTTACTGTAAAGAAGCAGGCTCGAACGGTGATGGGCACTGCTAACACATTAGTGAATAATTGGTAACCTCTTCCAGTGCCCAGGAGCACATAACTGACGGCTGAAATGAAGCATTGACCTAATTTATCTCGATTCCTGTAACAGATATCGAAAAGTGACCAACTAACAAAATGTTTAGGATAATGTAAGGAATGTTTTATTAGTCGACCACTTTTTGATATATGTTTTAGAAAGCGAGATAAATTTAGTCAAGGTGGTGGTATAGGTGCACTGTATCTCTTACCATCTATGAGCTCACAAACATCCAGCACCAAATACAGGATGTACTTTCTTCTCAAATCTCGACTCGTCAGATATAAAGTGATCGTTGTCAAACTACACATGATGGAAATGGTTCCTATGGAAATATACAGAATGCACATGAACAGGGTTTGTCCGAAGTCGACTTGGAAGTCTCCCATTTGATGGCCGTCTGGAAAGAAAAAGCTCAGAAATTGAGGAACACAAAGAATATGAAAATCTGGCAGCACAAATGAAAATGCGAATAAGCATAGATGATTGTGTTATGTATTTCTCTCCACACCACGAAATTTATGAGTGATATCAGATCTCAGTACCTGTCATGGCGAATTCCACGTGGCGGTTTGTCATTCTTAGAGTAGAAAATATAAGGGTTACTAGGTTTGAGCCAACTATATATACATTTTGAGGGAAAGGAGATTAATCTCTCGATCAGTCAGATGACAAAATTGATTCTTTGAAAATTTGAGAGTATAAGTGAGCCCTAATTCAAACATGTTTCAATTGAAGCACACGTTTCTTTGGGAGTCGCGAGTAGACGATTCTGGAAACTCGGCGGGGAGATCTCACAAAATATGAATACTAGTCAAACGAGGGGGGTTTTCAACTATGACTAATGGGCTTTGCAGTGTTGAAAAATGGAGGGATTCTCGATTCGACTGACTAGTGGAAACCCTCCGGATTCCTGGAAATCCGTGATTCTATTCACAGAAAACACACAAATAGACAAGTGTGGCTACATAGGTTCTCAGGAACTTTCTTGTCATTGTCAAAACAAGAATTTTATCAAAAATGAATGAAAACAGATGACGATGATCTGAATGAAAGTCAGTCCTGGCAAAGGATTCACGTCCATGTGGTTTGCTTACCCTGACTGACTAAGCTTCCATTCAGATCACGAAAGTAGAATGAGGAAGCCCGGAAAAGTGTGTAGCAGGTGTTTCAAAAGGGGGGAATAGGGTCAAGAATTAGTATTTTTTCACCTGAAATTGTCTGCCATCATCTTGGACAAGTGGAGGTCTATACTAAACTCCGGGTCATGGAGAAAAAAAAATGGTAAAAAGCGATAATACTCACTCGGTGACGATGGTGACAAGTTTTCTGGGGGTTCATGAAAACATTGGGAATTTCCTGGTTTTCAGATTCTCCAAGAGAATTCGTTATGCTTCATGAAAACTTCGTGACATGATTTAGATTCATCAGAGTCTTTGGTAAAAAGTTTTGTACGATCTTCTGGTTTGATTCGATCTACCGAGGCTTAAAACGCGAGGAAAACTTAGTAGGTTGAGATAGAGCATGTCGTCAATCTCGAACAAATCTTGATCTAGATTTTTCAATCATCAAATTGCACAAAAAAGACCAACACAATCCAGAGTCTATTTTTTCGACCCACAAATACGTGCCACGAGGACAAACAAAAATCAATTTGACCCCTGACTAGTCCA
>LR545123.1:0-48133 GCA_900536305.3 Caenorhabditis sp. 40 LS-2015 | reverse complement strand
CCCCCCCCCCCCCCCCCTGCTTTTTTGTGTTTGAAATTCCCCCGTTTGAATAAATGAGAATAACACAATTTGTGTGTCACACAAATCATCAAGTTTTTGGAACAGTGTGATTAAACTGTATCGGTAGATCAGGGATGGTAGCTTTCGCTAGATTGTAGATTTGGTAGATTGGTTAGATCAGTAGATGTGGATGATAATATGTTGTAGACACCTCAAACTTGGGTAATTAAACCGTTTATCGGAATGAAAGAAATAACGATAAAAGGATAACAAAAGAAAAAATCTTCACTATTAACAAACGCAAAATTCTGTGTGTCTGTCTGTGTGTCCGTCTGTGTCGTATATCCCGCCCTAGCGAAGTCCCGACTGGACCAAATCGTTCCAAATTTTCACAGGTTATCAGAAATAGGACCTGAATGATGCCCGTCTTTTTCTATTTTCAATTCATCCAGAAATAAGGTCACGAGATCGTTAAATCTTCATCAATCTGTAGTTTCCGTTTTGAAAGAGGAGAGTGACGAGTTCACGGAATTAATTCATACATTTCCGAAAAATTCAAAATTTCACAATGGCCCGAAGGGCCCCAGAGGGGCGTGCCCCTTTGGTTGAAACAATAAAGGTAACAATTGAGGGAAGAAGAAAATGGTCTCTCTTCGACAGGAGAGACCCTTTTATATGTGTGAGAAAGGGGGAGGGGTCAACCAATCGAGGCTAAAGGCAACATGAGTTTAGATTGTGCATTCTCCACCAGATCGTAAAGTCTGGTGGTTGGAGGGAGAGTGTGCACCCCTCGACTAGGTTACAGATGGCAGAGTGAGTCACACCAATGTATAAGATAGATTCGATCATTTGGATGAAAAGGCTAGATAGATAGATAGATAGATGGATAGAGAGAGAAAGAGAGATATAATGATGAAGGAGGGGAGATATATGAATCTTGATGATAAAGAGAACTTGGTATCGAGTTCACTCCCGGCCTCGCGCAAGTGGTGGTACAGTATAGATCAGTAGACTTAGGTAGATTATAGACTCGCTCGTCGGTTTCCACTCACTTCGTTCATCGGTAGTTCGCATAGAGCCGCGTGGTGATAGGCTCTATCATCGTCTCTCCCACACCTCACACAGAAGGTGCACTTGACGTTTCTCTTCCGGCACTCGAATCGGTGGTCTTGGAGACAATGTATGCATCGTCCGTCTTGTTGGACCAGTCTTTGTCTCTGGCGGGCGCTGGATACTCTCCACACTCGTTGGATAGGTGTCTTCTTCCGCATAAGACGCAGTTTGTGGCGCTTCCGATTTCGACTCCTTCCGGCAACACGAATCGGATGATCCGTGGTGGGGTGATCGATCTCTGTCGGTTCGGGTTCGGTCTACGTTGAGGAGTTCTAGATCTGTTCGGTCTTCTGGGAGGAGTTCTCGATCTGCTCGGTCTTCGGGGAGGAGTTCTCGATCTGCTCTGTCTTCGGGGAGGAGGGCTCTCGATCTCAGTCGGGGATTTCTTGGGGTGGAAGACGACGATGATTCTTCCGATGAATCCGAGGATTCATCCGACGAGTCCCCGGACGATTCTGAAGTCGTCGTCATGACCCTCGATGCCGGTCGTTCCTCCACGACTTCGTTCCCTGGCATCTCATTTGGGGAGCCCACTGTAGGTGGGCTGGGTCCCCCCACTGCCGGGCGTCGTTCGAGCTCTTCCAACTTGGCTCCGATGAGTTGTCCGAGGGTATCGATTTGTTTCGTCCTCTCGATGAGGATTTGACTTCTCTCCTCGTTTTCGACTTCGACTTCGTTCATGAAGTCTCGTAGATCGCGAATGATCTTCTTTCTCTTTTCATCGATCTTTTCGAGTTCTTCGACGAATAGACGTTTCTCCACTTCGATTTGGTATCTTCTGTGGTAGATTGCGTCGTCGATTTCCCGTTTGCTGAACTGATTGGTCCTCGTCATGAGGTCCAGCTCGTCAAGCTGGCCTCCGAACTAGACCGACAAGTTTTTGTATCGGTCTTTTAGTTCTTCAAGGTCCCATGCGCATCTTTGTAGATTGGACATAATTTGCGCTTTCGATCCTTCCGAGTATCTTGCCAGGAAGGTCTCATCGTAGGTCTTCGTTTTCGATTCGATTTTGTTTTCGACCTCTCTGGCATCGTTTCGGATTTGAATGAGACGGTCGATGACTCCGTTGAGCTTCATTCTTGGGTAATTGTTATATCCGGCCATGTTTTCTGTAAATTCATGATTTTGATTTCCAGAATTTGTTGAGTACGTGGTGCTGATCATGCTTGAAATGGTTAGCAAGACAAATACATGCGAGTAGTTGAATTTCGATCGATTCGTTGGTTTCTTTTTCTGTTGTGTCCCTTGGTGATCTCGCTCTCGATTTCGTTGGTTTACACAACATGACGTGGTAGTTTTCTTCTGGTAGCTTTGCTCCATTGCTCCCAAAAACCCGAAAGGACTTTCCTGATGACTGTGAAAGGTAATTTGATCACGATATAGATGGTTTTCCTCGCTAGTTTTGTACAGCATGAAAAAACTGTTAGGTATGTAGTTGCGAAGACTGCAGCTACGGCTATCAGGATTATGATGCCCGTTTTAAAAAACGTCATGAATCCTTCAAATAGGTGAGATAGATCAGGTAGGTTTAGCTCGTTGTAGATCGTCGTTTTGCCTTCGATCATATCGTACACCGAGGTCCAAATTGATCCTGTATACTTCAGAATTCCAGTGATTTGGAATTCGGTTGTTTCGTCTCCGCAGCTCGCTCTACATTTTTCGTGAAACTGAGCCCATTCCGAAAATAGATTTAGTTCTTGCTGATGTCCTTTAGGTGAGCATGTAACTGTGTATAATCGATTTCCACAGTTTAGTGTCGCAATCGTATTTCGTTTTCTCGATCTGCATGTCAGGTTAACGTGTCCTCCTTCGGCGCAGGAGTAACATACGATGATATGTCCTGCTTCGATGTCACATCGATCCTCTCTCTCGCAGGATTTCGATTTCCATACTTCCTCGTGTTCGGATCACTAGCTCAGTCGATGTCTCTTCGTCGCTTTCTGCTATGACTGAGCGGTTTGCATTCGTGAGCTTCCAGTGTCCTTTTTGGATCGGGAGTCGTCGTTGGATTGTGTTGAAGTGTGTTGTCAAGTTATGTTGTTGGCAAACACACCTCATTTCTGTTTCTGCTGGATTGCAGTCACATCTCGGTCTTAGTTGGCAGTCTCCGTGTATCGCTCTCGCTTCTGAGAAGCATTGGAGACTCGGAAGTTCGATATTGGACCATGTAGCTGTTTCTGTCCCATTTCTGATGAACCAACTATTCAGAATGGGAGATGGCGTCGTTGTGATTACACTGGCTGTAACCGTTTTGTTTCCTACATGGAGTGGTTCGTTCAGACGTAGCTCGATGAATTCCTTTTTGGCCATGTTCTTCCTCGAGTTCATTGTCGTTGTGGTTAGTTCGATCAGCATACTAGCGTCCCACTGAGTACATCGGAAAAAACTCTGTTAGGTTGTTCAAAAAGTCTTCTCCACTTTTTTTCAAGTCAAGTTTTATTCTAACAAAACGGTAGTTAACAGAGTTGAGCGGGAAATGCTTTTCGGGAAAACGTTCAGGAAAAATTTTTCACGGTCCAAAAATTCGGGAAAAACCGAGGAATTTCGGTAAATTCGGGAAATCTTTGTTCGTCGATTTTCAGGAGCTTTTTTTCGGTGATTCCGACTGTTTTTGGCTCAAGTAATGATGTTAATCTTTCCACAATCCGTTTTTGCGATTTCCAGCTGATTTTACGAGGAGCAAAAACTAGATTTGCTTACTCTGAGAAAAACTGAGGAAAAATTCCCATTTTTATTAGTGAATAAGCTTGAAATTTCATGTAAACGATTTTGATTAGAAAATATTATAGTTTTTCTTATTCCAGAAAATTTTCTTTTTTTTTTGAAAAATTTCCTTAAAATTCTACAGAAACCTATTTTCGAAGTTTCCCGATTTCCCGGAATTTTTTCGGGAAATTCACAGGTCGGGAAATTCTTTCCAGACACCCGGGAAAAAAGGGAAATTTCCCGCTCAACTGTGTAGTGTACATATATGTGCTCCTCGTTGCTCAGAGCAACAGGACACGGGAAATTGCGAAGTCCATTTTCGGGTAGCACATGTGATTCTACTCCCATATTTTTCGAGCATTCGCGTCATTTTGTAAAAATTCTCACAAGGCAACGTGTGTTGCTTTTGGAGTTGGTGTTGTATCAAAGTGACTTGGGTCAGTCAAATTTGAGATCTGATGAGGTTGCAATGTCACTGCTTCTAGAATTTTCTATCTCCGATCGGAAGACTTTCAAAAAGCTCTTTGCACCTGTATTTGATGAGTCCATTTCTCTAAATCTAGTGAAAAACACCCAGTGGCGTTTCACTGATACCGATCTACACTTCTGCCACTCTTCTCCTTACCTCTGCACCTACACTCGAGATAAGAAACGTTTCCTTCAGAATACTCTTGTTGTCTGCTAGATCAAAAAGAAGATAGTGGAAAAAAAAGGGATGGGGTTCAAGTGGACGACGAATAGGTTGATGTTAAGTTTAGTAAAAAGTTACCGGTAATGGCAATTTCTCATCATCCTTTTGGTAATTGTTTTTCAAACTGACAGTAGTCTTTTTTGTCGATTCATTTTGGACATTTCGAAGTTACGGTTACTGTTTTGACGGCTCATACATTTTCGAATATAGTGAAAACTCGAAGTTCCGAACGTAGTCCTGAATTGAGTCCTGTTGCCAAAGGTTTTACCAAGGCAGGTCCGTACTTTTTGATTATAGCGTAAACACTTCAGCTTTTGATGAGCATGGTTCGAAAGGAAAGCTTTCAAGTAGTGCGCCCACATTTTCGAGTAAAAATGCTCAATTTGGAAAATTATCATCGAACTGTGGGACTCTATTGAAGTTTCTGAAAACATGGAAACGTGTCAAACCATTGTATTTCCAGTGGTACCCATTATACATATACCAAAATATCATCATCCCTTTAACACCATTCCCAACGAAGAGCGTTCCTATTAACACTTTACAAAACTTCACTCTTCTGCCACCAAATGTAAATCATCTCAGTTATTTCCCGGTATCTTTATCATTTTCTTGCCGTATTTCTCCAAAATCGACTTTTCAGTTTTATCAGTCGTCTCTGGAGAATCAAACGCTGTTTGTGTCTGATTCTCTTCCGAGGACACACAGTAACTTGAACGCTTTCTCTTAGTGCTGAATGTGCATTTTTCTTGTCGTAGTAGATTGCCATAGTAAACAATAGAATCATAGTTCTTCTTGTGGTTACGCAGCAGTCGACACTTGATTGACGTGCACATTTCCCTATAAGGAGAATAGGGAAAAGTGCGACCGCGCTTCACCAAACTAGCCTGTTGAAACTTATTCTGCTTCAAAGCTGTTCCACCAGTTTCTAAAAAAAATCGGCTAATAACTTAACCTATTCTCAACTTGTTGCACCTAACGAGTTTTCAATGGTTTTGAACTACCAATTATAAAGGAATGTTTTCAAGGATAGCTTTAGAAGCTGCTGGGGACAATTTTCGTTGTTCCCGACTCAATGTGTATAGGATACACTTTAGTCTAGAAATTTTCTAAATGCAATCCCGGTAGATTTTTACTGATTCAACTCATCATTTCTAGATACCATTCTCTTCTCATTCTAACTTCTTCTCCACATTTTCTATTTTTCAAGTTGACTTTTTAAACCCCTGCCAACGAATTTATTTTCGTCTGATTGCGTCGCGGTTTAATCCCTTACTCCAATCTCTCTCCCCAATTTTTCGTTTTTCGTAGAAGTGAAACAAATTACGTCACGACCAGAGAACCGCCGTCCAAAAGTGTCTTATCTATTTGTCGCGTTTCTTGTTGATCAGAACGACTTGTTTACCACTATTTACCCCACGACATCGGTGTTGTTGCACTTTTATGGAGTGCAAGGTAGAGCTGCACATTCGCGGAAAACCATTTTGAATGGGAACTATCTACTTGTGTTCTGACATCTCGAACACTAGTTTATGATCTCTTATTTTTATTTCGAGTTTCCTTCTCCACTTTCCACGTTTCAGATTTGTTCTCCCGGATTTCTTAGTATCCCCAGTTCATGATTCTACTCACTTTCAGGAAAATTCTCCCGCAAATTTCTGCTCCTCACTCTACTATTAACCTTTTGCGGAATGGAACCACCAATTCCACTGTGGCAGCAACCAATAGACCCAAATGTGTTGATCCCACTTCCAGATGAATTATCAAAATGGGAACTGACTTTTGAGGGCTATGAATACATGGTGAAACACGGTCACTGTTTTCCATTCGCAGGCAAAGCGTATCGAAAACACTCGATACCTGTCATTCTGGAAGAGATTGAAAAGCGACCGCATTTGTGGAAAACGTTTGATAAAAAGGAGTTCCACGAAGTCGCGTTCAAAGTCTATCGAAGGACAGGAGAACTACTTTGGCGTGAGTTTCAAGTAAGTGATCTATTTGAGAGAAGAATTGTTTCAGCGAAAGCCGTTGTCAATTGCTTCAAAGCATACACCACATCTCTCAAGGCGTGCTTGCGAGTAGCAATCTTGAAAAAGAAGGCAAACCCAGAAGAAACCGAGGAACGTTTATGGAACAATTTCCAATATTACGGATTCTTTCGATTCTACAGAAAAATCTTAGAAGAGACGGAGGAATCATGGAGAAGACTTGTTGCCGATGAGGAGAAAGAAGAGGTTGTAAAAAAAGAGCAAGCACAATCAGAGGAGAAGACAGACGAACCACGGAGAATAACTTTGGAACTAAGAAAACAGTCTGTTGAGACCCGAAAGTCAGCGAGAATTCGAGGCAAAGAAAAATCCTTGAAGCCATGCTATAAAGAAGACAGTGATGGCGAGGATTTTTTCGAACATTGTGGCGACGCGATTGAAGACTTGTACGAGGTGAGCAGCGACGAGAGTGATCACGAATCCAAAGTCGATGCAAATGGAACCAAAAAAATGAAGAAGAAAACAGCGATCAAAAAAGAAGAAGAATCCAATGATAATCACACAACGAAAAACGAAAACAGCAAGGTTTCTGAAAAGCTTCGCGGGTTAGTTATTATTCTTTCTTTCATTTTTTTCTGATCCTATTTCGAAACCGGTTATCCTCTCAGAACAATTCCTTCTCTACACACTAACCTTTGTTCTTCTGCAATGTTGCAGTTTCTTATCAGTAGTGTCTCTGAACATGGAGAAGAGGATTGTTCCATCTAAACGCGGTCACTTTCGATAAGTTTGAGTGGCATGATAGAGCATTTGCTCTCCACATTTTTCACTCCGCATCAATTTTTTTCGTGGAAATAAGTTCTAGTTATTACTTCTAACAGTTTCAGTTGAAATTTTTCAAAATTTCACTCGATTTGATTCGTTTCAGATCTCCTCTCCCAGTATCACCTGTCCCGAGCAAAACATCGAAAACTGCAGCTCCTTCAGACGCACTTGAGAAAACCGATCCAAAGTGTCCTACTTCATCTGATGGTTCACTTGAAAGGAATCGTTCTGCTCAAGTAATTGAAAAAGCCGCACAGACCGAATCTGGCAGAATGGAAGTCTCTTCGAGAATAAATAGGTCAGTTTTATATTCAGTTTACATCTCAAAAAGTAAATGACATTTCAGACCTGTCACCAATGTGTCACTTGTTTCCACTGATGTCACTTCAAACAGCTTCAACTCCGTGACTATGAAGTCTGCGTCAGAACAAGATGGTTCAACTTCAGAACATATCAAAATCATGTCTCGAACTCCATTGGATAGACATCCTACAAATGTCAACAAGACGGCATCGGAATCTGCGACAGAGCACCGACCGGGCATAAAAAGTGGACCTCAGAACATGGAAAGGTTGGTTACGGAGAGATTTTAGTGTCAAGCGATAACGGATAATTCGCGACGGTTCGACTTTTTGCTGCTCATGTTACACTTAATGACATGAACAAACTCATCTATGACGGATTCAACTTTCAAAGAAACATTCTGAATTTTTCAGTTCTGCCAATCCTGCTTCATCTGTCTTGGGACATTCAAAGATGGCGGTTCTGTTTAATGAAGCTCCCAAAAGAACTGAGGTTCCATTACCGAGGCCAGTTCAGTTTGTTGATACAAAGGAAGCAAGAGAAAAACTGATCGAAACCAATGAAAATGGACCTGCCTCAAAACGTCCCATTGTTATGGCACCCACTTCAAACGCCTCTATCAACTCCAACATTCGTGCTTCGTCCACTTTGAAGTCTACTGTGAATCCGATGCCGCGATTCTTAAATGCATCACAAGCATCTGTCACTTTGCCGGTGACTTCTGTTTTTCCTACAAAAGTCAGAAGCGAAGAGTTGAAAACAACGAACGTGCAGAAGACATTTGCAGTTTCTCAAACACCGGAAAAGTGAGTTTTTGGCTGTTTTTACGGGGTTCTATTCAAACATTTGAAACAGAAGATTAGCTCAAAATCAAATCTAAATCATTTTTTGCAATTTTCAGACCTAGAATTCCTGTTCAACCCGTTCCGGTTTATTCAAGAATGCCTCATATTCTTCCGACTGCTCCCAATAGTGCAAGAAGTCTACCGTTGGGTTTTCGATCACATGTTTCTGGGAATGTTGAAGCGAATAAGAAGCAGTTAGAAACCGACAGAAACGGGTTTTCTTCAAGAATCAATGGGTTAGTTACTTTTTTGTTTCAGAAATTGTGGTTCCTTAACATGTCATTATTTTTCTTGATAATTCAAACTTTTTGGCAACTACTTCATACATATACACTTTTCAGGTCGGCCAGCATTGGCTCCCTCGTCATGCCAACCACTTTTCCCGCAGCACACAACTTGAATGCTGGTGTCATGCTCAATAAGCCGTGCGTCAATCCAAACCCGCTACTATTGAATGCTATGAATGCCTCCGTGACTTTGCCTCCCACTTTGATGCAGAGCTCGCCTGCGAACACAAATGTTCACAGAATGGACGAAAAGAATGAAGTCTCTCAAACACCAAACAAGTTAGTTTTTTGTTGTTGTCTGATTGATCCCTAAACAAGTATTAATTCACTTTTTCAAGAGCAACAAAGATATACAAATAAGCTATTCACATAAGATGAGTTCAGAACTTCTGATTAACAAAGTATAAATGTGCTTGTTCTGATTTCCTGCATCCAGAACAAATTTTTACCAATAACATTTCAAAATTTACTTCATATTTCAGCGCTTTCGACCCGGTATCGATTTTCTTGCCATTCAACGTGCAAGCCGGCGGCTTCAAACCAATTCCAGACAAAATGGCGGCAGATCCCATCAAAACCAGTCCACCACGAAAAATATCAGAGCATACTGAGATTCTCTCGTACACTCCCCGTCAAACTCTTCCTGTTGATAAGCGCTTGAAATCACAAGAAACTGTAGGAGACGCAAAGAATGGAACAGAAAATCTGATGAAGCCATCTGGAGGGTTTGTTTCCTGAGAAATCTCGTGTGTGAATGCTCGAAAACTTTCAGGTTCATCACCGACCATCGACTCTTGGACGTCTTCAATCCAAACACATTCGAAGGTCATTGGAGAGACGCGATTCTAAAATACAATTGGCTCCAGAAAATGGTGGATGCTAATAGCTCGGATGCAGAAAAGTCTCAAACTTTGGCATCAATGATAACAGCAATGAATAATGGAAAGCCTATAGAGTGAGTTCCGATTCTTTTTTCAAGTTTATTCCGATTGAAAACATTTTCAGGCTCCCACAATTTGCTTCACCTGCGGACTACATCATTCCGAGCAACTTTTACTATCCGTTTCCTCTCTGTGCTCCCAAAAAGTTGAGACAACAACCGTCTCTCTCGGCAAGCGATTCGCAAAGCTCCGGGCAAT
The DNA here is from genome assembly GCA_900536305.3 of Caenorhabditis sp. 40 LS-2015. NCBI lineage: Eukaryota > Metazoa > Nematoda > Chromadorea > Rhabditida > Rhabditidae > Caenorhabditis > Caenorhabditis tribulationis. The sequence goes on along the minus strand of LR545123.1, from coordinate 38,236 downwards.
CCAGCCCTCTTTCTCATATTGAAAGCCCAGGAACAACTCTTGCTGGGAGTCAGAATCAAGCGGAGAGGACCCAAACAGAAAGAAAGAGGAATCTGGAATTGGAGAAGTGAGTTTTTGAATTTCAGAATGATTTTGACTAATCAATTGCAGAAGTGACCAGCCTCCATTCAAAATTTCACCGACCGTTTCATTTTTGCCGCCAGAAAACATCGGAAAGTGAGTACTAGTATATCTCAACAATACAAGCAAACCGTTTATACTTTCAGAAGCCCTCAGTTTCCGATCAACACTGTTCCAGTGCGTGAAACATCACCGACTAGAAACGTTCTCATTGCCATCGAAAGAGTCATAAAATCTTGGTCGCCAACTTGTGATCTTCCTGAAGATAAAATTGAGAATGAGTTCGACACGAGATTCATGATTATGACAGTTCTGATGGGTTACCAGCCGGCACTTCCTGCGGAGGTAAATAGTTTTGACTGGTGTTGTGTGCAAACGAAAATGATCAAAATTAAAGACTCAAAAAATTTGATCGAGAAGTGAAGTCGAAAAATCTTAAAATCTAGCAAAAAATAGTCAACTACAAGAAAAAGATCTGGAGTGCGTTGAAACATGACTCTTCTGAATTTCAGGATAAACAATACAATGAGCATCGTGCAAGATTAGTGAACGAATGCATGGAGCTAATCATAAGTTTCACGTCATCAATGTCGACGGAAAATCGAGCGAAATTCACAACAATGTTCCAACAACGGTATAACAAACATATCGTGCCGTTGTTTGCGAACTGTGCTTAATAATTGTTGAGAATATGTTCGTTTCTTGTTTCTACTTCTAATTAGCCGGTTTTCATCTCTACCTCGAGTGTTTCTTAATCGAAAAATTTCCTGTTGTAATTTATTCGGTTTAATATTATTTGTTTGTTTAATTGCTTAACGATTCATATGATTTGCTTAATGAATTCTTCAAAAACTAAATCAAAAAAGGTCAATCAAAACTTTTTGGAAATTCGAAGATACAGACTAAACCATTCCGATTGCCCGCGATCAAATCAAAAAGCGGTATAGACAGTGCGATGGCGGGATTTCCAGTAAAGTGTTGTATACTGCAGGCATACTGCAGGCAACGTTTTATCATTAGGATGAACCGGAAAACCGGAAAATGGTCAATTCGTGGCCAGAAATCTGACAAACTACGACCTCAAGCCGAATGTCCTGAACTTCCGGCAAAGCGTTGCAAAATCGAGAATGTATGAATTTGATTTCAGAACTGCCCTTCTGCTCAATTCTCATGCCCATCTTCCCTTCGGAATCAATTCTCACTGTTACAATGTTTCATCTTGTTTCAGATTTCTATTCAGCTTATATTTTTACATCGGAACGTCCCTCGTCCAAAATTGAACTATCTTCTGCCGCGCGGTTTTTGCCACCTTCTTCTGTCCCCGTTTTCTTCATGCCTCACGCATGTGTAACAGTGTTCAGAAGAGAAACAGAGACGGGAGCATTGAGAGATCGCTGCCATTGAAAACGCTATCTCATTTCTTTCCATCTCTCATTGAGTGGTGGTTCGGCCAGCCTCGCATCGCACGATTCTGTCTTTGGGGAGGAAATAGCATGCCTGATGTAAGATAGCGCAGAAAATGTCCGCGACAAGAAGACCGATTCGTCTTCTTCGGTCTTTCGATGCCGGTGAGTTATGTGTGTGCGTGCACCAGTAAAGCGACTCATAGAAGAAACGCAGACAACGTTTCTTAGGCCGCAGCAGAAGATGTGATGGCGGAAAAGGGTATTCGCAGAGAAGGCAGTTGCCATGATAGATGACGTCATGAAGGTCTATGCCACCGGAACGAAACCGAGAGAGAAGGGACCATCTGTTCTACGTCTACAGAAAGATCGAACGTTTTGGAAAAATGACGCAGAACACTGATATTATGAAAAAAGAGGACATTTGATTTTTAGAATTAGTGTTCCAGGTCCACCCTTTTTGATCGACTTTCGACTCCATGTTAGAGTCGACCGGGTCGACGAAAGTCGAGTCGACTGATCAAAAAAAAGTGGAAGTTTAGTCGACCCAAAGGTCAAGAGCCGGTCGACCCGTCTACCAAGTACACTAGTTGGAATACATCTCCAAGATATTGAACATACTCAACTAATTTTTAATTTTACAACATTGCCGTTTAGTCTAACAAAAAGATCATTCCTGTTATTCCTTCATTTTGTTTTCCGAACAAAGAGATCAGCATCCACGTGGTCATTCTTGTGTTTATTAGTCTTGCTTCTGTTGGTCCGAAATGAGGGGACGACCCGATCGACGGGCAAAAAGAAAGTGCGCTCCATTGAGAACGCGATGCATTTTTATTAGAAACTCGCACAAACTAGCGGATTTTCTTCGTATCTGAACCGATTTTTTCTAAATGTGTTATTTTATCAACTTTATTGATCCTTGATTCATAATATTGCAGGAGATTCCAAAAAATGCAAACAGAGAGATGATCCTGCTGCCGAAAGCTATGGATGGTCCTTTAAAAAGAATAATACCGCATTTTTAGCTCGTGATTCACACAAAATTGAAGGAAAGTGTGGGAACGAACTTCTGGTAAGATTTGCTTCCACTGAAACCATGTTCGAATTTTGTTTTGAAATTAGACACGCTGTCGAAAACTTTTTGAGAATTCTTCAAAAAATTTACCTCTGGGCCGTTCTATGGACGAAAATTGAAGTTAGCGTCAAAACTTGCACTTATTGGTTGCCAACTTGTTTTGTTGTGCCATTAGACCAAACAATCAGTTTTGCAGCTCCCAAGTGACATATTCGCCTCCGACTACAGCATGGTTTCAAATTTTCCGACAGATACGACGCAACCGGCGGTCAGCAACAATTTTGAAATTCAAGAGAACAGTATATCAGCTGCTTGTATGAACTTGGATTCCAAATCGCTCACCAGAACGATTATTGTGAGCGGAAAGGTGTGAGCGAAATTTTTTCGCTTTGTTTTCCGTTATTATTGATTCTTGCAGATTCCACACCGAAGTCGACGAGAAAAGTGACTGTGGTCCATCGCGACGACAGAAACTGTTACAAACAACATCACAAATGGCAAGCAGATAGGTGTCTTCTGAATCGTTCTGACTGTCGACGATGTGAAAAGCCACAAAATCCCAACAAACGGATAAAGTGTACCGCAAGATTCAATCCATCAGCATCTTTTAGTTCAGATTCTAATGTGAGTTTTCATTTTTATTTTTCTGGAAAGTCGTTCCGAATCATTTTTCACTGCAGCTGGCCTACAGATTATTCAGAATATCTCGTTACTGGAACTAAGAAAACGTGAATAGCTGGAAAACGACAACCAAATAACCATCTTGGCGCAACATGTCATACATATTAACTTGGAAACAGGACAACGGGTGATCCCCAGAAGACCTCTACACTCGGACCCTATAAAGAGGGCTAAACAATGAATGGTCTCCGTGTGAGGATTCTATCGGTTAGTTTTTGGCAAAGTGGACGAATCGAAAAGCTGAAGGATGGTGACTGTGACTAAATATTGGTGAGCTTTTCTTCTCTGGAAAATTTACCAAAATCTCGTTTTTAAGCTAGAAACAATGTTCAAATTTTCTCGTAAAATCTCCAAAAAAATCATTCTCGAGCGGTTTCAGACCAAAACTGTGCCACCTTCGTTCAAATTTTGCACGCCCTGATTGTCGGCCACATGTGATGACAGATCAGAGTTCAGAGGACCGTACAGTGTTTTCAAATGTGTCTGTTCAGTTAAATTTTCAGGAACACAAATTAAACTTGAATCTGATCAGAATCGGTCGCTCAAAAACAATTTTCAGTACGATGACTAAGAAAAAGACACTATCAAAACCAGGAAATGGAAACATAAAAAAATACAATCAACTGACTTGCTTTACATTTTCTCATGTATCCTGACTGTCTTGTTCCGATACAGCCTGAATGTTCGGTTAAGTGGTCCTCTATCCTCGAATCGGTGGACACTTTTCTGATCGGTTTCGGCAGTTAGAGAACGCATTTTTTTCAAGTTCACAATGATTCCCATATCATCCATCTCATAGGTTTCAGAATTTTTGTAACTGTAGCAAATTCCAACTGCTCCACTTGCCATGCTTCATTCCCTCAACCATAGCGTTAGACAATTATCGTTTCTGACTTGAATTTTTAATCAGATGAACTGACTCTATTGCTTCAATTTTCAGTGAAAATGCTGACGGCAATGAGAATTCGAATTCAAGGCTTACAAACATGACGAATTCACAAGGAACGATGACCATGAAAAAGACGCTTCTTCGGAAAAGATGAAGGAATATTCGAAGATTGAGAAGACAGATAGAGATGTAGTCGGAGACCAAAAAAAGAATCGGCCCTTTCCAAATTGTGAAGCAGTCGCAGACGGCCGTGGTGGGTGAACAGAAAGGAACGTCATCTGCAAATTATTCGTTGCTTCAAATTCTGCTTTTCATGCTCATTATATTTGTTCATCCTTTTAAGTCTGTAGTGTTGGTTTTCGAACTTAACCCCTTCAACCAATTTAGCCTTATATTTCACCGACGATTCGAACTTTCATGCCGGTCAACTTTCTCGATTTCTCCTCTTCTCTTGTTTTTACTCAAAAAAAAAATCAGTGTATTCGTACTTGCCGTCACGAGGTTGAACATCAATCACTCGTTCGGAATATTCACCTTAGCTGAAACCAGTTTCTGCAGAGACAGATCATTCGGTATTGTGGCGGTTCATTTTGAAAACAACGGAAAGTGAAATGAAACAGAAGAGATGAGAACTACGATTAGTTTCGAGAAAGTGTTGGATGGTTTTTGGTTTTTTGATCAAATTTCAATATCTTTTCAGTTTATTTAGTGAGCCTCTATTATTGGTTCTGGACAAGGCAAAGGTCATGTGTAACAAGAATACAGTCATATGTAACATTACAAATCGAGAAATACGATTTGAATTTGTCGTCTGATTAATACTTTTTCAGTTTTAACTTATTCCCTATGATCTTTGACCACCATCTGGGCATATGTGATTTGTCCTCCGGAATATTTCGAAAAATCTAATGATTCTCCTCCTTTCCAAATTCTCCGAGTGACCTTCACCACGCCAGCTGTGTTCCTTCTCCCATTTATCTCTTGCCACTGTCTTTGTCTGCGTCGAGTTGTCTTCAGTTCTTTTGTCTTTGTCTTCATCTCAGTATCAAAAATTACATCACATTTTTTCCCTGACCGACGAGTCTGCCCTTTCTCACTGTCCTATCTCTCAAGTGTAATATCGCCATCTTTCTCTTGTGGAGTGAGTTGTTGTGTGTGTGAGAGAGGTCGTTTTTGATAAGACATTTTTATCAGAAGATTTGTTCAGTTGATAATGTTCTACAGCAGGCGACTAATTGATACTAATTCTATTTAATAGACCTGGTGTGTGAGTGGTTACTGACATTTCACCTTTTATTACTGTAATTCAAAGGAAGAACTTTTGTTGACTTAGTTTTTCCTAATGATATACCCCTTTCAGAGTTATTGATGTTCCGTTTCCAGAAGCAACTCTCGACATGGACATTGCTGCCAAGTTCATTTATTGGTCTCAGTTGACACCGGAAATGAAGTCCGAATGCGTTAAACATCTTGACTTTCTGACAAGGTGAGTAAATGACTATCGAATTATTGAATTGAAAAAAATCCATAGTATGTGGTGGTTGTATTGACGAAAGGAGGAATTGAAATCTAAACTCACATTTTTTCATAGAATCAAGTTTCGAAACATGTCCAAGAGTGACCAGGCAGTCGTCAATTCTACAAAGTTTGACGTCGAGAAGGTTTCCATCACCAACGACAGCTATGGGGAGTTTTTGGAGATAGAAGTGAACAAGGAGGACAAGTTCAAAATGATGGCAGAAGACCAGGCAGTGTTGGTGAATCAGATGGTCCCTCTGCTGGCATTCGTCATCAAGTGTGGTGTGATTGACGAGTTTGTGTGTGATATTGATGGTGAGTGAAGGTGTTCTGGTAATTCCAAAGTTCCAATTGATTTTCAGACCTCCCCGAATCAGCCATCAACGTTCTGAGGGAGTGTGGGCAGATGCGGTTCAAAATCATCAATGGACGTTCGAGTGCTCAAATGCTGCTTTTTTTAGAACAGTGTCTTGGAAGCATAGTGGAGTCAGTGAGCTTGAGTACTTGGAATGGGGTGCCCGTGCCATTTGATCGAATAATGGCGATTGGATCGGTAATTGCTTTCAGAAGAAATGTCATCACACAAATTGAATTTCAGCTTAGAAAAGTGAAACGCTGGAATCTGCAAACCGTGGAAGAGGATGATTGTCTAACCAGAATGGCACAAAGATGGATAGACGTTGATGCCGAGGAAGGAACCGAACTCTGCATCACGGTCCCTCGCATATCCACTGCATTCACGAATTTTAGTACTGCGTTCCGTGACAGAATTGAGTGAGTTAAAAGATTTCAATGGTGAAAAAAAATCCAAATCTTCAGAGATGAAGAGGCTGGCAGGAAAATTCGAATCCGACTCAACGGTGAAAAACATATTTCTCTACACTCTGGGACCGTTGGACATTATCGGCTATTCGTTCGTTCCGCTAGATCTCGTTCTCCAATTCGTCGTGCACCCATCCGTATCTTCTGATTGATAACCATGATGAGTTTCATATGAACTGATTACTTTGATATTTGTTCGATAAAGCTGATAAGATTTCAGAAGTTTTCAAAAAGTTTTCAGGATTTCAAAAAAGGAAAGATGCTCTGAATAATCCATTTAAATGAGGCAAAAAACTTCGCAAGGCCTGACATAAGAAAAAAAAAAACTTCGTCTTTGAAAACTTTTCAGTATTAATCTTTAACCGACCTGTATAGCTATGTTAGCGTTTCGACACTCAAAGTTTTGACACCCAAAAAGCTGTTAAATCAAACCCAGAATTGATTTGTTCTCATTGAAAAGCATGATAACATTCAAAATGAGAAAAGAGAAATCACTGCTCATTAGTGACGTCGTACAAACGTTGCTAAAAGCTGATTCATTTCATCGAACTTGCTGTTGATTCTCTGATGTTAACTATCACTTTCAATTCTCTACGTCACTTCCTCTTTCTTTCCGATCCTTCATTTCAATTCTCTCATTGTGACATCTAGAGTCTTCTCATGTCCATCAAAAGGTTGCTAGGAGCTTTTTCATGCTCCGTTGTTTCTATTTTTTGAAGTCTTCCGTTTTGAACATATTCTTTCTTTTTTTCCCGCATTTCTTCTGCTATCGCAACTTTTCACCTGTTTTCTTGTTTCTTGGTGAAGTTTTCGTTGCAACGAGAGCTCAATTCCAGACATTTAACTCACCCAAAGTTTACTCCAAAACGCTATTCTATTGCTTAGTTACTATTCCGTGTTTTTAAACATTCGGCCTAGTATTTGATTTCATGAATGAAACATTGAAGTCGGTGACATCTCTAAAGAACATCATGCTCTGAATGTGTCGCTCCATCAACGCATTCTAGCATAAACTGAACGAAAACACTGAAATATCCACACCCACGGTTCACGACCTTTCGAAACTGGTTGAGGCATGAAATTCATTTTTTCCATTGCTCGCTGACCTTTTTTTGGTGTTCTTTCAATGAGGGCCGTTTCCAAGTCTAGACAAATTCTCTATATTGTTGCTAGGCGTTTCTCAATGCTCCTTTCATTTTTTCCGAGATTTTTCATTTCGAGCAACTTATTCTCCGACGGCCTTATTTTCTGCCCTTCCATCACGACCAACATCTCAAAGTATACAAAGATTATTCGGAATAGAACAAATTCTGGTTTCTATTTTAAGTTTTGGCATAAAACTCTAATCTGAAGTTTTCATCATAAACTATCTCCATTCCGCTCGACGGAACTTTGAATAAAAAACCTTTTCTGTGAACTTTATTCCGGTTTCTCTTCAAAGTCATCACTTTTTTGGTAACTGCTGGAAGTCAAGAATCGTTTCAAGAAGGTTTTCTTCTTAATTTTTCTCTCTCTTTTGTTTCTCCTCCTCTTTTTCTTCTTTCACATGACACTAACTACGTAGTGTTATGGAGTAATAAAACAAACGTATTCGGGAATCGTTTAGCTGTCCTTTTTTTGAAGAAAAAAGAGTATTCTCCAATTAACAGTTGGTTTCTTTGTTCGATCTTTGTTGTTTATTGGGGGAATGTTTCGATGCTTATTTGACCGCTAGTTGTCATATTGGATGTTGTTGAGACGGCTGTAAGTCATTAGTCTTCAGAGCGACCTCACAAATCTTAATAATGAGGTCTCCCTCCAGCAGCTTAGCCAGCCAAACTTTTATGGAAGAAAGAGTGTGAGAAATAGTGATATCATTTTTCCGCAGACATAAGGATGTTGAATCAAACGTCGAATAAGGCTCTCAAAACATTTCTCCTTCCACATTTCTACCACTTTCCACCTATCTAAAAAGCCTAGAAATCTCACATCCCTCAAATTTTGAATTAGCCATATTTTTCGACAGGCTTTGAATGTTTGTTTTTCTTCTTTTCATAGACCTTTAATTTTCTTATTCCCACTGTGAGATATGAATTATCCAAAAGGTTACGGCATTTTGTTTCCCGCCTCTTTGCTGGCTGTTTGTTTTCCCTAAAAACATCAGTTCGATAACTTTCAATGGCTCATGAAAAAGAGCATGAAAAGGAAGAAGAAGACAACGGACACAATTATTAAATTCTCTCTCTCTTTTTTTCTTCTTCCGTTTAGGCTTCGATTGTCTTCCTCTTATTTGACGAAAGTATTGTGATTCTAGTCGACATTGAGATGATTACCTGGTCGTTTTTTCTCTGAAAACTCTTCCGTGACATCTACATTTTCTTGTGTTTTTGATCTTTTCGTATTTAACGAGGGAAGGTTGTGAACAAGGACATCAATTCAAATTTCAAATTGTGATGAGTACCATCGGAAAGAAAAGATTGTGAAACGTACGACCACATATTCTGAAACTGCCAACAATCTTGAGAACTTGTTGTGAATTATTGAAGTTTCCTCAATTGCGGGAAATCCATATTTTCACAGCTCATAACAACGGTTCGAAAGAGCGTCGGTAATAGGTTTCAGTACTTCAATTTTCCAGTCGTACTCATCACATTTTGAAAAGTCATATCTCCATTCACAACATTCCCTAGTAAAATGACACCAATTTTCTCTCAGTTTCAGGGTATCACTATGGGTGCAGCACTGGAAACTACACCACCGGTTCCCGAGGAGCCAGTGCAAAACAACCAGCGGCTTTTTTTGTGAGTTACTTTTTTAGGTACTGCATAGGAAACTGTTAAGCATTAGACAGCCTTAGAGATTCCTGAATTATTCAGATTTTCAGTCTTCGTATTTTCAGACGACCTATCAATTGGGGCGGACAGAACCGAGCAACACGTTTCTGGCAGAAAGTCGAAGAAATCAATTATCACAGAGAACGCCTAGGCTACGAACCGATCACAGAAACAGAGAAGAAGGCTCTTCGCATGAACAGATGGAACGTGTTCTTCCTGAAAATCAAGTACATCGCCGAGACTCTCCATCATCGCGTGGAGGTGATCCGCAGTATGCATCCAGATGCTATCGAACGTTTGTTCTGCATCACAAGTGAACGCTATCCGGGATCTTGGGATGATTACCAACGAGCTGACATGATTGAGGAGAAGGCTCAATTGGATGAGATTCTCATGCAACAAGACCTGCCGGAGAATCAGAACCCATCGAAGCAGCGTGAATTGAAAGAGCAGGAGAACGAGTATTGGCAAAAAATCCATGTTCGAATTGCGGTGCTCAGTGCCAAACGCAAAATAGAGGATCCGGATGATCCGTAATTCTTAAGAAGTTTGGTTTTTTTTTTAAATATTAGAACTAAAATATTTCTTAATTCCAGGCGTAGTCGGGTCCACGCCGTGATGCCGTTTCATTCACCAGCACCAAGGATTTTACCAAATTTTCGATACTAGATCCTGTTTTCCGATCCAACATTTTTTTCGCAGCTTATTTCTTTTTTCACTTCAAAAACCACAGTTATAGCGATCCCACTCAAACTCTCGCTCTTCGATTTTCGCTAACCTTCCATTTCCCTCTGCTTTACTACATTCCAAACGTTTTCTCTAGCTAGCTTATCTATCATTTCTCAATTGTGATGTACTTTTCAATGTGAAAACTCTCTTGTTACAGGCTAAACTTGTTCGTTGTAAGCTCCACCATGTGTCAAAGTTGCTTTTGTGCAAGGACATTGTTCATTTTTCCTTGCCATTATTCTCTTCTAAATATGTGATTTAGTTTCAGACCCCTTACAGATTTCGTTTTTTACCCTTCTTTTTTCTTTTCCCAGATCAATTCATATTTTTCTGTATCAGAATTGGAATAAACTTGGCAAACCACAGAGCAGACCCCTTTACCTAAATATTGAAATAGGTGATTCATCAACTCTTAATTCTCCAAAGAATTTCACAAGAACTTTTTCAAAAGTTAGTTTTCTTCCATACTGATGTGAGAAAGGATAAAGATCATTTCGAGGATTCTGATAAACAATTTGCGGCCAAAACCATCAACATCATTCTCAAAGGTGCCGAGTGACAAACAATAATCAAACGGCAAATATTGTTATTCAGATTCCATCTTTTCCTCTTTACCCGGTCTTCTTACCTTCTCGTATTTGGTGGTTTCTTGAGTTATGGAGATGTGAAATAGAGTTGTTCACCTAATTCAGTTCTCGATTTCGTTTCACGATTTCCTGTTCTGTCAAGCCATTCACAACTTTGATTCTCTTGATGCCTCCTCTGATGACATCTCACTGGTTGATCACTCGATAGCTTTTTTTCGAATATGATGTAAAATGTCTTCGAAGTGCTCACATCACTCGAGCTATCATCTCCCTCCTTTCTGATCTCTAATGAGCCTTGTCCGCCATCCTAACGATGAAGTCTTGTTTATCAGCTTTGGTAATTCCCTAGACGATTCAGTCGTTATAATTGGAAATAGCAAGCTTGCTGTTTTTCACTCTTCCTACCTGGCACTGCAGCCCACCACCAGGTAGTGCTATCTCCACGGCAATTAGTATTACTCCCTTGCTTGCGGAGACACCCCCTTTCCATGGCAGACCACATTGAATCTACGCGGGCTCTCCATTCTTTTCCAACGGCAGCTCTGCTCAAATTTCTAACTGCTGCTATATGTCTACAAGCTCGTTGAGTAGTGAACATTCTGAAGTTTCTAACAGATTCTCAGATTTGTCATTACCTCACTACTCGCTGATAGACTTGAACGTTGAGATAGTTATCCATCTATTTCTTTTCCAGCCATAACATTTGAAAGTTGCTTATTTTAGGGTATTAGCAAACATAGCATTTGCAACGTCATTGCGGGAGTTCCAACAACATGTCCTCCGCATCAGAAGCAAAACCAATAATGTTCTCGAGTTCGAAACATGTCTATGGAGCTTCTTCAACTTTCAATATCAAATCAGCGAGTTTGAAAGATTCCACTGCTCAGGAAACTTTTGAAATGTCAAACGTTTGGGAAACACCGGACTCCGCTATCCCACCAGAAATGTCACAACTTCCAACGAAACCGAAAAAATCAAAACAACACAAAACAGGATCCAAATCCTGTTTTCAGTTCAGCAGCCGACAGAAGGAGTTGGACGTAAGTTCATTCACCACATTTAGTTCAATCTTGAACATTTCTTTTCAGATCACATGGCAACTGGGACACTTTGATCCAGACTACCTCTATCCAGCTTCAGCCTATAGAAGAAAAGTGCCACTCATAGTCGAAGATCTTCGTAACGTCATCAAATACGTCTACCCAAGTATGAAAATTGAACCTCATTGTAATCTGACCCTTCCAATTTTTCAGCTGCGGAAATTTGTCTCACTGGAAGTTACGTTGCTGGTTTGGATCTCCCCGAGTCAGATTTAGATGTCTCGCTTCACTTCCCATCAGAAGTGCTCCCATGGAAACATCTGAATTTGATACAACATGCCTATGAAAAACTTCAGCCTCGTTTCCGATGGATTTCATGTCCGTTCGAAAGACTGCAAATGTGCCCTGGTCGAGTATGTTTGAAGTTCAACTCTACGATCCACAAAGCATCACTTTTCAGATTCCTCTTCTTCGAATGATTCACAAAAGATTCAATGTTTCGCTCGACATCTCTATCAGCAACTGTGCTGCTGAGAGAAACACTCAACTTCTGTTGTGGTACTCTCAAAGTAAGAACTTCAAATAGAGCGGTGACATAGGATTTCTGGTTTCAGTTGACCCGAGATTTGTCATCTTGTGCCGTGCTGTGAAGGCTTGGGCAAAAGAGGCAGGTGTTCAGAATACGAAACGGAGGAGACTGAACAGCCTTTCCGTATGCTACATGCTCGTGCATTACTTGCAAGGTTAGTTTTCACTGATTCAAATTTTGAAAGGCGACTTTGCTGTGAGTCTCGTAATAGAAAAACACATCTTACCATCTTTTGTCAAGCCAAATCCATTATGTTTGTTACAACATGAGAAAAATTTTGTCAGCCGATCACCTTTCCATATCTGTTACAGTAACCGAGATAACTTGTGTTCAAGTGATGGAAAGGAGTGATAACATCGAAACTCGGAGAAATGTTGTAAACAAAAATTTTCAGCTGGAGTCAGCCCCCCTGTGCTTCCAAATCTCCAAGCAGAGTTTCCACAAAAGATGACAGGCGAGATCCGTATCAATACTCAACACTACCATGACTTCAATCCACTACCCGATTTGATGGCTAAACTGAACCTCGATAACAACTCAAACCACCCCATCAAAAGTTGTTTCGTTCCTGGAGCTAACAAAGACAGCTTGGGAAAGCTGTATTTAGGATTCATGAAGTACTATGCCACATTTGAGTATGTTTTTATAAGATTTTTCTCTCAGACTGACCCTTTATGGTTTTTTTCAGTTTCAACGAGAAGTGGATATCTGTGAAACATGGACGAGCTCTTCCCAAAGAATGGTCAGAAGATGGAACCCCATTGAATGGACTTCCCGAGTTCAACTCGTTCATTGTGGTGGAGGATCCATTCTTGAGAGTCCCACGGAACTGCGCTGGCACTGTCAGCACGGAAAAAACGATGAAGCAAATTCAAAGCGCGTTCAAAAGAGCTTGTTACCGCATAACAAAGAAGGACACCATTCAACATTATGATATCTTCATGTCTTGTCCACCAGGAGATCACAAAACATTTTAAACTTTTCCCTCTCAGTCATGATGTTGCCTCTTTTATTATTTCGGAGATCCTAAAACCCATAACTTATACGCCTCTACTTTGTGTCAATGAAACTTACATTTTCCTCGCCAATGTTAGAATCTTTATTTATACATAGTTCCATCATCCCACTTTATCATTTTAAGACCGGGACATACTGGATGACCGGAAAAAACTGAAAGACCTGAAAGATCTGGAACACCTGGAACACCTGGTAGACCTTACTGACCTGGAAGAAATGAAAGACCTGAGAGACCTGGAAGAACCGGAAGACCTGAAAGACCTAGAAATCCTGAAAGTTCTGGTTTGTAGCTCTTACCAGCTTTTCTTGGGTTTGCAAGCCATTTCGTTTTTTTTTCTCGTCAATGTTAAACGATCTAAACACTGGTTTCATGTTCAGAAGATTTATTCAAATGAAAAAAATCAGAAAACAAATAAACAGATGGCGCAGTATTTATAGCCAAACCGATGGTTTGGATCCCTATCAGTAATTATTGGATTGCTTCTCAGGGGCAGTGAGATAGAGCATAGCGATAAACAAGAGATAGATGAGAAGAACCACCAGAATAAGGACAACTCTAGTGTCCTCTTGAACTCTTCCCTGGCGTCGGTTGGCGCGTCTTATCTCGTTTCGTCGACGATTGTAGATTCTGTTGTACACGAATTTGCCGGGCGTGACAAAGCGAGACATTTCCGAAAATTGGAGTAAGTTGGAACACGAGGGAGTATGAGTTGAGGCATATTCTGTCAGCCTTTTTATACTCAGTGATACCTACGCACACAAACCCATTAACTTTTTTGGTATATCTTACTCTCCTAGTAACAATGCTCTTTCTCGAAAACGTATAGGTATGAACCAGTAGTTTTTCGTGAACCGAGAGACTCACGCCACAATCTTTAATCAAAAGTTTCGAGCTGTTTCTCGGAGTTGCTTACTAACACTTATATACGATTTTAATGTGCTGAACGAATCTTGTTCTTGATTAAAAGTAGAACCTGAGATTTCTGATGAAAAAATTCAGTTTATTACAGTAAACATAAACCGAGAATCGTCGAATGTGCGTGAAAGATGAGGAATGGACCAGGGTTTCTATCGAAATAGAATGTTAATATTGTGGTCGGCTGAAAAAGGTTGAACATGAAGTTTCAGCATGCAGCAAATGTCAGTACTCACCAAACAAACTCCACCAGTTCCGATTTATACCCACTCATATCCACTTCCGTTGCATTAATCTTTTCCGAATCGTACCAATACCCTCCTGGATACTTTGAAATGATCCATTTGTTGTTTCGGCAGTGGATGCCAAAAGTTTTCATGATATTCCCATAACCGATTTTGGAGTTCAATAATTTCTGAAAAACCAAATGATGTAAAAACAAACGCGATTTCCTCACAATTGGATTTTTGAGGTCTGCATTTGGCGGTGTTGGGATGTTAGTGACGTTCCAGTTGGTGAACAGAATCGGTTTCTCACAGGTGACGTTCATTGAGCAGCCCAATCCTTTGGTGAAAAGTACTGGCGAGTCGTCTCCTGAATTGTCTCTCTTTTAACTGACCTGAAAATTTCGGGAAACAACTTACCACGATAGAGACTCATTATATCCACGCAAGAACAAGTCACATCCTGAGCAGGCAACTTTTTTTCGTCGGTCTCGCAAAGTGACGAGACCGCCACAAATAGTCCGAGTAAGGGAATCAACTGAAATTTCATAATTTGTGATGGAAACTAATTTTTTAGCTTTCCTTTTATGGCGATTTGCAGCGGATTGAATGATTTGCACTACTAATTTTATGCTAATTTCTCATTACAAATGCGGGCAACGATCAAAAGCAAATGAAATGGTTTTTGGAGTAGATCTTTCACTTTGTAGTGTCATAACTATTTCCAGCTACCTGCACAAATTTCTGGAATTTCAGCTTCAGAAAATGGGGTCTCTCAAAAAGTTCGTGCCGTTTGCCATCTTTCAGAGCAAATATCTCAAACCATAGGAGTTACCGCAAGCGGTCATATAGCAGTAGAAAATAAAAATAGGAATAAAAAATTGTGAATGGTTAAATGGAAAAAAGAGACTTGGTGGAGAGAAATTGGAAACAGAAATGCGATATGAAGGAGGAAGAAGGAAATAATTGAAGTTTGAGAAACGGTGTCAAATGTGGCCAGGAAGCATGAAAATATTCGAAGATTTGTCAAAGGAAACACTATTCAGATAATAGCATTTCTCGAATGACCTACGCATATGGTTTGTACGGTATTTTCTCAATGACGAAACGAACAATACTCTACAATCCTCGAAAAAGATAGGACATCGGAAAAGTAGAAAAAGAAACCAAAACATTTTTTTCGGAAAATGGTACAATGGTTTTATATATTCAAAATTCATTGAAAATCTCAGTGAGACGAAAAAGCCAGATGCATGTTTGGTTCAGGATGACTAACTGTAACTTTTCTGCCCAAGACACCGAAGCCAACAAAAACGGACACGATCTTACTCGATGTGAACTTTTTAACTGTCTACTCTGATGACAATCAATTGGGCAGAAAGATTATTGTTACAACATTTAAATCTATTTCAGAAACTCGAGGTGGAATCTGACTATCTGAGTAAGGCAGAAATCGTTGAAACTGAAGTTTCACAGTTTTCAGAAGAGTCAAAATTTCTAAGCTGAAAAACTTACCGTACTCACTTCCACCATCTTCGTTCCTCTGTTCTTGCTGAATTCGAGTAGTCACTTCAAGGGCTTATTTTCTAACGTGAACCGAAATGTCATATCTTGAGTTTCCGTCCCTTAGAGTCACAGGTTTTCGGTTCCTCACATGTTGTTTGAAGTTCTCGACCTGGCTGTAGGAATCCTATTGTGATGCCGTAGAATCATGAATCGATTTGAGCTCGATTGGTTTATCTGTAAATCAAATACATGTTATAAAGGTCCCTTTCAGACTGACCAAAACTTCAAACGCTTCCGCATTCAGTGAAAGCATCACGGGTTCAAGCTGGATGCAAGCCGAGAAAGTTCTTTAGAGTTTTGGTTTTTTCGTCGTCTAGGGAAGTTCACGCTTCCGCCTTCCAGTATGATCAAGACAACTTGCGTGTTTTCTGGTTCTGAACACAAGATGTCAGTCAGTGAAGGTAGATCAAGACTGCTCTGCAGCCCGTGAAGGTATTAAACTTTAAATAGGATGCAATCAGTGATAGCTTTTTAATGATTTGCTTCTTCCATCGTCCCTGGAAGTTCATACGTTCAGCCGTGGCCGCATGCTCCTGCATATCATCAGTTCGATTCGACGTTGGTTCCAATAAATTCTGCTGTTGAACCTCTTCTTTGTTCTTCTCCTTCTTTCAAAAGCTTCTTTCGATGGATCCCGAAGTATAGTGATCTGAAAGGCAAACATCGAAACTGTGATATCCTTTTTCATTTTTGCTTTTCACCTTTTTTGCTTCATTTTGATTTTTTTTTATTCCTGATCTTTATGACACATCATTGGAGACATGATCTTTAGGCTTTGTTTATGCTGAGATTTTCTAAACACTGCGTCATTTTTCTCCCGGAGACCAATCGATGACTCTCAATTTTCTGGTGACGCATTTTTCGAACAGATATTCGAAAAAACTCCTAGAGACTGTTTGCGAAGCAAAGACGCAGATTATTGAAAGGGGCGGAGCTTGAGGTTTGGAACCACGAGGGTTTTTCTGAATATTGCATTTCGACAGATATTCCCAGTCATCCTTTTTTCTCAGTGGCCCGCACATCTATGTACCACATATATTTATTTTTCATACCAAGCTCTCTGTCTTATTTCTCTCACTCGGTTCTTCAGTCATTTCATTTTTTTCGTTTTATCGTCACCTTCATACTTTCAGTATCTCAGCCTCTTTCAAAAATCAGCTTCCAGAATGGGTTTTCTTCCGAACGTCTTCCAAGTTCATCAATTTCTGACGGCTTTATGCGTGCTCTTTTTCATCGTCGGTGCAAAAGCCCAAAACATCCGTGCCAGCTCTCTTGAGTTCGCCACCAAAGAAACCTTCGGGTTTCGTGTCTCCGTCGAGGAGATCTTCTCCGAAGGTTAGTTGATTTTGTTTCAATCCAGGGCTTATTAGAGTCTTGTGAGATTGCGTCTGATCGAAATAACACTCACCCCTTTCAGCAATGGTCACCAACACCTCGGTTGTCATCTCCCATCAGTGCGACAACAACATCACCTTCTTCTGTGGGAAGTGCGACTCGTTCTTCTACGGGTCCACCGTTCATCAGAATCTCAGCATACTCTTCAAAGACGTCGACGCTGTTCTCGAACTCCTCGATATGAAATGCGCTGAAGACGGTCTCATTGACGGAACGTGAGTTTGAGTGAATGAAACCAAAAAAACATTCCGGCTTTTCAGTTTGCAAGTCCGTATCGTACCCTCGGTCAGCATGAACTACACAACCTGCAAAATGATGGTGTTCATCAATAATGACCCAATCAAGTGAGTTTATCTGAGAAGCAAACTATGAAATCTTACCAGTTCGTTTTCAGCGAGACTCGAATTCATGTAGTTCACGTCCCTGACGTTGAAGATTTCAACGTAACTGAAGAGGCCCCTCTGAAGTTGGGCTGGTACTGGATGATCCCGCTCGGTGTCGTGCCTCTTCTGGTCCTTTCAATCTCGGCCTGTATCATCCGCTTTCTCATCGCTGTTTGGCGCTGGAGGAAGGAGAACGTGAAACGGAACGCTCGTAGAAACGCTCGTAAAATCAGAGAGCAAGATGCCGATGCAATGCCGATCGATGACGGATCCATCCACTCTGATGACGGAGAGATTACGTTCAAGGACTTCGCGGTCAAATACGTTGCTCGTGTCAAGAAGTCTCAGAAGTCCACGGACGTTGAGGAAGACGTCGCTGCTAATAAGTTTGACATTGTCGACGAACACGTTGCCATCCAGATAGACGTCGTTGCTGAAGGGGAAGCTGCTATTCAGAATGCCATTGTCGTCAATCAAGCAATCAAGGACGCGGTTGACAAGCTCGAACTGAAGTACACAGCGAACAGCGACACTATCGTGGAACATTTTTAAGCTGCTTCTGCAAAATTTTATGTGAATCTTTTGTTTGAGCCTATTCTCACTCATTGTACATATTAGTCACCGAATTCTCCACACTCATGTTTTTTGTCGTTCCTATCCCAGAATCCTTACCTGTTTCTATTTTAATCCCGTTTTTTTCACTTACATGTAACGATAACGCAGTGTTTTTCTCTATGTCGACTTTCCCGAATTTCCAATTTTCGTCCCTGTCATAAGTTCCTTGTCTTGAAAATGTTGTACATATATTGGCATGTCGATTCTGATCAGCAACTCTGATTCATCTCTTGCAATTCTCCAATCCTCCAATCGTCTGTGATTTGAATTGATTTCTGAATGAAGTAACAATGAATGCAAACCCATAAATTTTTGTGTGTTCCTTAAATCGGTAAACCTTTAAGCGAAATACTTACCTTATTGCATAAAAAATTACTGAATCAAGACAGTGCATTCGCGTTCCGTCAGTAAAACATTTCTTATCGATGATAGGCAGCAACCATATCAATCTATTCATCAAATGTCTGAGGCCGGTCTTTCATAAGTTAATAGTCGAATGAGCTGGGGTTCCTGTGCTTGTGGGTTTTTTTGAAGAATCATGCCTCGACTCTTCTACTAGTAGATGAGTACTCCCGACAGAGGTCTAGTCCATCAAATCGCGAACGATAATTTTAGTTCTCCGTGGTGCAATAAATCCGATCACGATTCCGTATTAACTTCAGTGCACTTGTGCTCCATTGAGTAATCTGTAAATCGAATAGAAATACTGTCACGGTCTCTTTCAGTATGATCAAGACCACTTACGTGGTTTATGACTCCGAACACAGGCTGATTGCTTTGCAACTATCCACGAATTCAGAGTTTCTTCTCTTTTCATCGTTCCGAATGGGACATTAGCGTGTTTAGAAGGTTTCTGCCTTGCTGATAAGTCGTGTGGGTTCCAACCCTTCTTTACTCAGTGAAGGTATCGAATCTTCAAATCAAATGAAAAAAGTGTACGTTTTCTAGTGTTTTGCTTTTTCCATCGTCCTGGGAAGTTCATGCTCCCAACAGTAGCCGCATGCTTATCAGTTCGATTCGACGTTGATCTCGGTGATTTCTGTTATTGATTCTCTTCGTTGTTGTTGTTCCTCTATCGATAGCTTCTTTCGATGGATCCCGAGGTCCAATGATCTGAAATTCAAACATCAATACAGTAATATTCTTTCACTTTTGAGCCATCAAGTTAGTTTGTCTCATCTAGACCTAGAACTTCTGATCTTCGTGAGGTTACTATCCAAAACATGGATTTTCCTGTTTTGTTTATGCTGAATTTCTCTCAGCGCCACGTCATGTTTCTCTTCAAACCCGACCAATTCGTCAGATTTTTTTTCAATGACACAATTTTCAAAACAGATATTCGAAAAAACTCCTAGAGACTGTTTGCGAAGCCAAGACGCAGATTATAAAAAGAGGGCGGAGTTTGTGATTCTGAACCACGAGGGTTTTCGTGAATACAACAGTATATCGGCTATTTTCAATCATGCTGCTCGTTTTACTCAGTTCCCCGCAGATCTCAATTTCGTTAGCCTCTTTGGCTGAGTTGTTTCAATTTCATTGGTTCAACGTTTCTATCTCAAAGTCTAACTTTTAGAATGGATTCGTTTCCAAACGCTCTTCAAGCTCATCGATTTTTGTGGGCTGTGGGCCTGCTTCTCTTCATCGTCGTCGCGACAAATGCCCAAGGGTTCATCAACATGCATACGGTCGAGCTCACGATCAACGAGAACGAGACCACGCAGTTCCAAATCTCGGTCAAAGATATTCTTGACAATGGTTAGTTGGTAGTCGATTAGTTTAGGGTACTAGAGGCTTGAGTGAAAATAGAGGAGAGCGACGTGAAAGAACTGGCTCTGATCGAAACAACGAATGTTGATTTCAGCGAAGACTCATAATGCCTGGGTCGTAATATCTTATCGGTGCGACAAGCCCATAAGCTTCTTCTACGGGAAATGCAGTACCTTCCACCACGGACCAGCAAACATGGAAATGCTCGGATTCCTCATCAACAACGTCGACGCAATCTTCAAACTCCTCGAGTTAAAGTGCCACGACGATGTCACTGATGGAGCGTGAGTTTCAGAGTAAACGACAACACAGATACCATGCATGTTTCCAGCTTAATATTCCGCGCGTTTCCCTCCGCCAGCAATGAAAGCACCACCTGCAAGTGGATGGTGTACATGGTCCGGGGCCCAATTAAGTGAGTCCATTTCAGAAGTAAAATGAAAAATCTTACCAGTTCGTTTCCAGGCGTTCCCAATTCTTTCAAGATGTGTACGATCCGAAAATCGAATATCCGATTTTCGAGGAGACCCAATACATCCCGGAAATCAAGGAGGATTCTCCCAAAGCATACTCCACGGTGACGCTCATTGTCCTTCTTGTGCTCATTGTCGTGCTCTCGGCAGGCTTGGTGTTCTTTATCATCACTGTTGGTCGCCGGAAGAAAAACACGGAGCTGAACTATCTCCATGTGTTTGGAGACCAAGATGACGCTTCAGTGTTGGCCGACCGAAACTCCCTGAACTCAGCTGAGGGAGAGACTCTCTTCCGTAACTCCTCCGTTGTCACCGCAACCACGAAGACCGCTGTCGCTCATGCTGAGAAAGTAATTGAAAGCCAGAACGTCATCGATGCTGAGGAGGAATCTGTTATCCAGGAAACCATTGCCACCGTTCAGACCACGAGTGCTGGGATCGACCAGGAAATTTTCAACCAGGGCAAGGAAGACGATGTCGAGAAGAACGAGTTGAAGTACACGGACAGCGACAGCGTGGAGCAATCCTGAGTCGTTTCTGAAAATAGTTCTATTAATCCTTTTATCTGATCTTGTCTTATATTCTTTTCTAATCGAATATAAAGTTCAGCTAACTACATAATCATATTTTTAGTCTCCAAATTCCGTCCCAAAAATTAATCGACATTCCCTCTCTTCACTCACAAGTAAACTCGGAACGAGCATTTCGATTTCTCCTCTCCATTTTTATTATCCCGATTTCCGAAATTCCTCTTCTTATTCCATATCGTGTGTATTGGCAATTTGTGTCTGATGCTTTCTTTTGGTTCACTCCTGGCAATTTCGCAATCCTCCAATTGTAGTCATCGTGAGTTCAGTTCTGAATGTAGTATTATCGAATGCAACGTCAAAAAACATTTTCGTTTATCCCATGATGAATTCCTGAGCAAAAAACTTTCAAAACCCTGTAAAAACTCACGCTTTGCAGTTGTGGTAACAGGAAAATCCATCCAAGTGCGCAGAAAACCCAAAACCATCTTGGCCAGGTCTGCCTTTTACAGTTTTGAAGTTGATCTCTCTGATCATTCTCGCAATTCCATTCGTTGGCAGAGATTTGTGAATCCTTCCTCCGAAACGTTCAACGATCTTCTTTCGTCCATGGCGAGATATATTGGATGCAGATTGGAGAATTCGTGTTTTCACCAATAGAGCACTTCTGAGCGACGAGACGCGATAATTGGTCCCCGACCAGTTGACCCTGAGATTCATCAAAAATCCAGTATTACGCCTGTAAAAAGCTTTTGGAGATCATATCAATGCCAAACACTCACTTTCCATTTTTTTTGCGTAGATGAATTCGATGCAATTTAATGCAAGAAAAGAAATCCTCAACTTCCTCGGACCTCTCCAGATTCCGACTGCGTTCTTTCCTCCGATTGAAGATTTTAGTTCGATAATTCTCGGAAGAGCGACAGCTGGATCAACTGTTTCGGTGTATTTTTAAGAAACACAGAGGTGCCGATTGCCAGAGAGA
Source organism: Caenorhabditis sp. 40 LS-2015 (assembly GCA_900536305.3). Classification (NCBI taxonomy): domain Eukaryota; kingdom Metazoa; phylum Nematoda; class Chromadorea; order Rhabditida; family Rhabditidae; genus Caenorhabditis; species Caenorhabditis tribulationis. The sequence goes on along the minus strand of LR545123.1, from coordinate 16,102 downwards.
TGCTTTAAAACTCTGATTGCGGATTGATCAGAGTCCATCTTTTCTCATTACAACGTTTTCAATTCTATCGAAGTGTCGCGTCTGAAAAAATTACAATGATTGATCGTTCCACTATAAAACACTCACACTTCCGTTTTGGTCCAACTCCGCGGCCGGAAAACTCCCATTGGTCGCATCTCTGTTGGTCGAATCGGTTTCAATTGCAATTTATTGATGCTTTTAAAATCAAAACTGATGAAATCACTTTTCTTGCTTGTCAGAAATTGTGTTTTTTAGCTTCAAATATATTAGGTTGTCCGAAAAGTCTTTGCCACTTTTACTTCGCTCCATCGCGCATTGTTCAATTGGCGATTTTTTTCAATTCTGTTTTTATATGTATGTATGTCACATATTGCATGTTTGATAGATAATAGAAAGTTTCTGGTAAACGGTAGAATGGCCGAGAATTNTATGTATGTCACATATTGCATGTTTGATAGATAATAGAAAGTTTCTGGTAAACGGTAGAATGGCCGAGAATGGACTCAATGATTAGCATGCACTTAGAGGTGTGTTTTTGTTCATGTTTCTCCATGGTCACTCGAGCAACAAAGCAAGACGAAAAATGTGTGAGACGTTGGGCACAGACACCATCACTCATAAAACCATAACATTTTGGTTCGAAAGATTCGAGGAAGGGAACTACGATCTGGAAGACCAGCCGAGGCCAGAACTCCCTTGTCTCGATATTCATGACGATCTTTCAATGGCAGTGGAGGGAGAGCCCCGAGCAACTTTACGTTAAGTATCTCTGACAGTCCACCATCCCCATACTATAGTTTCCAATTAGCTTCGCCAAATGGGTAGAGTTCAGGAATTCGGACAAGTCGTCCCACACATTTTGAGCATTTTCCATAAAAAGGTCCGGTGTGACCTGTCACTTTCTCTTCTCACCAGAGAATCAACGACAGACTGGATCAACAAGGTGATCATTGGAGATAAGAAGTGGGTGCTCTATGTCAACCATACCAGAAAGTGGTAAGGGCCCTTGCCAGATTAATGGCGATACCGGACCCGAAAGGAGAACCTCACGAGAAAAATGTGATGTTGTCGCTTTGGTGGGACAGTGCAGGAGTGATATACCGCGAGCTGCTTCCACACTTTACAATTATCAACTCTGATGTCTACTGTTCTCAAATGGAAAATTTCATCCATGCTCATCGCTCGCACCGTCGAGGAGCTCAAAGTTTATAATTCTATATGACAACGGAAAACCACACTTTTCTTTGAAGACCCTATCCATTCTCCGGTCTTTTGGAATCGAAGTTCCGCTTCACCCACCGTACTCTCCTGACCTTGCACCAACTGCATATCACCTTTTCCGATCTACCCAAGACCACCTTTCCGGAAAAAAATTCCATGATAGCAAGGGTTTCGAGAAGTCGTTTGATAACTGTTTCGCCTCTAGTTCCCCAGAGATCTATGGAAATGGGATCGCCTAACTTTTTTTGCGCTGGCAAGAAGTTATGAACTCTAATGACGAATACATTTCATATTAATTATCGTTTTCTTTGAATAGAACATGACTTGAAAAAAAGTGGCAAAGACTTTTCGGACAACCTAATAGACCTCGACCAGCATCTCGTAAATCGACACAAACGACACTCCGAAATGACTATTGCGCTCAAAATATAATCGAATGGAAAACATCGTGTTGTTCTAGTTCAGAAGTGAACATCTAGCTGGCTCAATAAATCAGGAAGACTTTATCGAGTCAATCCACGCTATTTCTTCAAGGATGAAGCAAGAAACGCGACTTTCATGATGTTTCAGCGCAAAATGTTTGCTACAAAATACTATCGGTAGTAGTGATTAAACAGAACATAGACATGGCAATGAGCAGAATGTAGCCAACAGGACAGAAGGGCAATGAAGAACAGGAGAACGCGTCTGTTGCGTGTAGGGTTACCGATGTTGCCCCTCTGTTTGTCTACCCTCTCTCCAGTGACCAAGCTATTTCCTTCGTGACCCCAACAACTCATCTTATCCCCCATCGGCCGTCCACCGGTTTGTTGCTTGAGACGGTTGGGGTGAACAAGAGGAGAAGTGCGTTATGAGGTGGTGGCTGGGCCGACAGATGCCTCTCGCCCGTTATCGAGGTGTGCGTGTCATGACGGGAAGGAGCAGGTGAAGATGTCGTTGGATGAAAAACTGTAGAAGAAAACTATAAAATCGAGAAAAGGTTGTCTCGATCAACCAGAAAAGAATCATGACCTTTCGGAATGCGATTACCATGGATGGAGCAAAATGGACGAAGAGTCGAACTTCATGGTTTAGTAAAGGTAAAGCGATTCGGGTTGGGGTATAGGTTTATTAACACAGGTCCAAGACCCGCAAAATACAGACAACGCAAGAGTAAAGAAAAGAAGGCCACGATAAAGCTTTGGGGAGGGTATTTATACGGCGAGATTGATCAAAAGGGGCGGCGTCCAGGTGGTGATGTGCTCGGCGGTTTGATCGGTGACGTTATCGGTTCCTGGAGATCGGCTTGGGAATCTGGAATGATAAAGTTAGAGAGTGTACGGTCTGTGGATACTTCGACATGGGAAACACACGGTTTCAGCCGGTGTGTCATCTAATGGATTTCGCCCCCGAGATTCCTTATCTCCTGTGATGGTTTGAGCTTTGGGCTCTTCTCTAAGGGATGTGGAAGTGGGAAAGATGACGAAATATGACGCAATACTAAATCACCTCTAAAGGATAACAATATCCTTTACAGTTTACAAAATTGGCATCTATGGAAAGAATACGGGAAGGTTCAGAAAAAAACATCAACAAGAGTTGTAATCTATCTGATTTTTTTTTTTGAACATTTGAGAAAATGTCGATCTATGTTAACTTCCAGTAAACCAAAATTGGATATCCATTTTTTGAAGATTGCCACAAGAGAAGCTGGTGGTTCTGAAAATCGTTCCATCAGCTAGATAGCTCTTTCAGATTTTCTGCATTTGAGGAATGCCTTCCAATAGAGTTCATGTTCTTTCTCAAAATCTTGGCCACCGCCAAAACAGTTTTTCATTGATAGAAAATCTGCGGTGTCGCCGAAAACCCTTCACTGATGTCTTGCCATCACGCGTGATTAAAGTACAAAGACAATGTGAATCGGTATCCGGTTATTAAACGAGTCGACCAGTAAACTTTAGGCTATTCGTTCTGCCAATATCTAACAGTAAGTATGTCAATACCTGGATGTTGAAACACGGTCCGTACCCAAATCAGAACTTCTCAAAAAGAATACAGTTACAGACAGTTTTACAATGAGATCAAACTTCAAGCTCCTCAAACCCGGAACAATTCTACTTCACATGACGTTTTCTCGGGTAAGGTGATTGTTTCTGAAAACCTATCACTTTCCGACTGAAAACTTTTTTATGCCAGGATTGCATGTCAAATTCCTTATATAAGAAAGCCAGGATTTGAACTGGGCCAGGTTACATATTCATTTTATAACCTTGTGACAATCACCGATTCTGCTGAATTTATTTTTTTCAAAAATTCAAATGGCTTGCCTCCGAGAAGTCGTCCTGGCCAACGGCCCAACCACCTACAATGCTTCCGATAGTGAACTGGTAAGACCTGGTCGTTGTAATACTTACGATAAACAGATTGTTCTCAGGTCAAGCTCAAAGCTCATCGCGAAATCTTCGAGCTAACAGTTCACAACTTTTTGGATGAATCTGTCAGTTCTGTAAGTCTATTTCGGAAAAAAAATTGGAAATTAAAGGATTCATGTTTTACAGACAGAGGAAGCGGAGAAGCGACGGAAGGCAATTCAGTGTCATCTTCTAGAGATCTACCGTAAGCAGGCGTCAGTCGAGGAGCAAGCTTCGCTTCCATACACCAATGTGAGTCTATTGTAACATATCAGAGTTTTCTTGTAAACAATAGCATTGATAATTTTGAAATCACTTCCGAACAATAAATCTTGACCATCTTTTAGGAGGGACGCCAGAAATACCTTCAAATGCTCGAGGAGCTCACTCGTTTGGAGACAATGTTCGACAAGCGTCTCATCAAAATCAGGAATGCTCCGTTGTCAAGTAGAGAGAGCTGGAAGGCTTCCCATGTGGAACAATCCAGCGAATCGAATGTCTCAACCAACCGTTTGTTCTACGGATGCTTCAAGCGCTCATCGTGAATCACCGATGTTCTGTATTACCATGTAAAGCTAATCTCAAATAAGTTAGTAAATTTTATCTAACAATATAGCTACTGTATCTCTGACAGTTTCCTATCCCGTATATTACACATCCCGCTTCAAAATGAATCTCTGTCTTTTGAATCTTTATTTCCGCCTCTGAACCACACACAATCAGCAAACCATAGTAATTATTGGTCCACATCAGTTAGGCAACAGATAATTGCTTCTAAAAAACTGATATGATGTCATGAAAGCTCTCTTTGAAAGCGTTGCGTGTGAACCAGAGCTTAACATCAACAACAACTTTTTTGTACAGGGAATTCGTCATTCTTCCATGATGTTCTGTGTTTGAGTTAATCAAAAACCATTATTGTATAAGCTCTCTTATATGAGGTATTTGACATGCGATACCGGTAAGAGAAAGTTATCCATCGGAAATCTATAGGTTTTCAGAAACAATCAGAAAAATCATGTGAAGTAGAATAGTTCCGGGTTTGAGGAGCTGGGAGATTGATTTCATACTGAAACTGCCTCGGACAATCGAATGCTGCAAAGTTTTTCTACAGACCGTGTTTCAACAGCAGTTGTTAGAAGGTTTCACTCAATAGCAAAAATAATTCACGGATTTGATCATAGTTCAATCGAATGTCCATTTCCGTCTTCTGTAATCTTTACTAACACTCATTTTCTCCTCTTCTATGCGGAAACCAGAAAAAAGCATTCTCTATTCTCATTTCCTATCTGAAGTGTTGTTACTTTCATGATGGTTGTCGCCTCCACTTCAAAATTTTTTTTAGCTCAACTGTTTCTAGACTCGAGTCGCAGACTCCAGATCATCGCGAACAGCCAAAGGCAATGACAGAGGAGCCGCGGGCTCCGAAGATCCAAATATAAGATCGAAGTTCCTGTAAGAGGAGCCGCAGGATCTGAGGCTCCAAATGAAGCGCCGAAAGCCTTGTAAGAGGAGCCGTGGGCTCCGAAGTTCCAAATGAAGGATCGAAGTTCCTGTAAGAGGAGCCGCAGGATCTGAGGCTCCAAACAAAGCGCCGAAAGCCTTGTAAGACGAGCCGTGGGCTCCGAAGTTCCAAATGAAGCATCGAAGTTCCTGTAAGAGGAGCCGCAGGATCTAAGACTCCAAACGAAGCGCCGAAGGCCCTAAAAGAAGAGCCGCAGACTCCACAATCCTGTGTGGTCTGATTTAATTTTGTCCGCTTTAAGAGTTCCCACTGCGCAAGCGGAGGCCAAAAGGTGGAGTCCTGCGTCCGCAGGGCGGAAACTAACTGGTTCTTTTTCAAGTGTGATTTCTTTGCTGAATGAATGCACAACACAAGATGAATGCTCAAATTTATTCTTTATCCAAAACTTTATCCAAACTTCACTTCAATTATTCCAGCTATGCGACGGGTTTGCATTTTTCGGTTTCACCCGTTTGAAACAGTTCTTGTTCAAAGACGACGACTTGTCTGAAAATATAAGAAAATGTTTTTCACGGATCAGGCACTACTCACTCTCCGCTTGTAGGAACGTCTTGAGGACGATACGGGTGCACACATTTCACATTTTTGTCGAAGGTGCAATTGTGCGAAATCGAGTAATTGATTTCGTAGCTCTGGAATATGTACAGATATATATTTTCGTTTCCAAGTGTATTGTGTCCTTACTGGAGAGTTGTCTCCTCCGGGCGACAAACTGTACTCGAGTGTTTTTTCCGTTCGAGCATGGCAGAATTCTTCGGTCTTCAAAATGTCGTTGGCGGAAACGCTGAAAAATGTGGCTTTGAAGGAGTTTGAGAATTCATTATTTTTGAACAAACCTATCGAATTCGTAGACAGTGAGGTTTCCACACCAAACGTCTTCGACAGTTGTTTGGAGCGTGCATGTGAAGTGGAACTTCACGGTCAGTGGATCGGCAAGAATGCAAGTGACGCCGAGGAGGAGCAGGATTGTTCCAACACGGAACATAATGAGGTTGGATGGTCGAGAAGATTCTGAAAGTTTCCAGATGAGTGGAGAGAGGAGTTGATGTCGAATCACATTCAGAGAGTGCTTTTATACCACGCGGATCCAGAAAAAAGAGTGATAAAATGAAGTAATAACTGCAACGGGAGGAGTATGAAGTAAAAGTTATTGCTGGAAGAGCGAACAAGAAGATCATTTGATGAATGATCAGTGATCATGCCATAAAGTGAAAGATCACATTTTCAAGATTCAATCGGAGCTACCGGAACTCTTCAAAACACACTAGGAGTAAACCTTGTTCTCTGGTTACACATTCTTTACACGTAAAACCTTAAGAAAAATTTGAAGTTTAGTTGCCGGCTAGAACGAACCCCAAAACCCCTAGGATTGGGGTTGCTCAGGATCCTAACTAATTGTTTCTTGGTACTTAAATTTGAATTCTTGGAAGCAAAAGTAGCCGGATTCCCTATGGTTGAAAATGCGTCATGTTGAATCAAGATCCAAGGAACAGCTTCTTGCAAAGAGAATCCATCGAGAAGCAGCAGACGGAGCAGCAGAAGAAGCAGAAGAAGAGATGTTTCGGAGGAGTGGAGAAGAGTGAAGAATCGACGCCGAGGAGCTTCCTTTTATGCGATTCCGGGTGTGGGAAACTCAGTGATTTTCCCAGACGTGGGAACGAGAACGTTGCAGAGGCGGTGAGGCGGTGAGGCAGAGATCGACAAGAGAACAACTTTCCCATGGGTTACCGTATACTTCAAAAATATGGTTCGTATGAGATTTGAAGAATTTGAGGTTCCTTGGATCAAGTGTACTTTCGGGATTCTGATATAACAAAATCCAACGATTTCTAGTGCTCTTGGATGTTAAATTCCTAGATGACGTGTTTCGATAAAAAATCGTATGTTTCTGACAACATATGGGTGTTTCAGCCAATTTCATGGCTTCCAATAATAAGAACACTTTTCCGGTCAACATTTAACATTCAGAAATCAGGATTCATTTGTTTTGGATGCCAATAACACAGTTGTTCTTTCATTAAAAACTGGAACAATATGAAACAAAAATTTTCAAATGAAAATCTTTAAAAGGGTCCGAAAGCCTGAAAAACTTTCAAGATTCAATTGCAGCATTCTGAGTGTTATAAAGCACTCTTTGAATTCGATTCGACATCAAAACTCATTACGCCTTCAAGATGATTTGGGTTGCGATCCTCCTGCTTCTACTCGGAGTCTCCAGTCCCTTTGCCCATCCTTCCGACTCCTCTGGAGCCAACACCACCGTGCTTCTATTATCCAGTTTTCGCTCAAGATTTTCTACACCGTCAGTGCGATTGCGAACTCTTGTAATGACCGGCACTTATTAGGGGTACGAAAAATCCGACTGAAAACCCTTTTAACAACCACGTTCAAAAAATGTTGCATTCAAAATCTCTAGATACCATAGCGAAAAAAACAGATTCAATTTTCGTAGTGAATCGTCATAAATTCAACTTGTTTGTGCCCCTTCTTACACTTTTACTTACACCGAGGATCCTTTTTCAATGGTTACGGTGTGCAAGTGTGCAAACATCACCACGCCAAATCGCACACACTAGTCCAGAAGAGGTGGGTGTCATTGTCGAATGCCAAGTTTAATCGAATTTTTTGCTTTTAAAACGCTGAAAACAACACTTTTGAACGATTGATGTTAATAAAATGATTTTCTCTTTGAAATCACTGCAAAGAACATACCATTTCTCGGATCAGTTCAAATCTTTTTACTCGCTGTTTTTTTTTTGGGTGAAATTAATGTTGTTTTGTTTTTCAGACGCGATTACGTCGCTCAGAACTGATACGGTTGAAAAGCTAATGGTTTCGAAGGATTTCTGTCTGTCCAATGAGCAACAAGCAGGAGCAGGGCGAAGCAAGGCGAAGAATTGGAGGAGAGGAGATTTTGAGAACAGCTATAAACAAGTCATCGAGTTCTCAGCTTGGCAGAAGAGGAATACTGGAAAGTGGAGCAAAATTTGATGTGAGTTTAACTTCGAAAATAATATTCGCAATGAGCGAAGCAATATTCAGTGATCACCGGGATTCGAAATGGATCCTCTCGATGCATCAGCTCCATGCGAGTGATTCTGTGGACCTGAAGTGTTCGCATTGTTTCCCGAAGACGTCATCATGGTGCAGCAAATCCGTCACTGGCGTTGCTCTGTTCCGATGGGACAAGTTGCGACATTTTCTCACTTCGGCCAGAAAAGTGATTGGAATCGAATTTGTGATAAAACTCAAATGGCTGAGTATGTTTGAATCAAAAAGTTTTGTCAAAAATCTCACAATATTTGGTTTTCAGGAGTTGGCAAGAGCGAGAGCAATTCAAAAGCTCCATCTATTCCATCGCGCTTCTGTGCCTCTCACGATTACTGTGAACAAATGTTGCGACTCTGATATCCCTAACCTTCAAACGGTATTATCCCTTCGCCAATCTTTGAGCTCTCATGCAAACAACACTCCGCTGTACACAGCGCAAAACCGCCCACGACGCCCCAAGATTTCAATTTTTGCATTGCCGACATCGGAGAACAACTTCGTTATCAGATCAGACGACTTTCAAAGCAGGAAGAGCGCGTCATCCATTTAACAATTTTCCGCTTGCAATACATCAGAAAATGAGGATGGTGAGAATCATTATTCAAAGCACAACTTCACACGAAACTTAATTTTCAGAGATTAGCGAGGATGGTTTCGAAGAGTTCCTAGTATTTTTCCAAGTACCGATGCACTTGACGATTCATTCATCGACGACAATCCACAAAACAGAATCGCCAAACGTCGAACACAACCATTTTATTGTTGTGATCGTAAAATCCGACTGAACACTCTTCCACCGGTCACGTTCAAGAGAAATTGCATTCAGAGTCTCTCTACACCATAGCAAAAAAAATAGATGCATTTTTTGCAGTAGGATTTCATCAATTCCACTTGTTTTCGCTCCCTTGCACACTATTACCCATATCGGTGATCCTTTTCTTCTGTTACGGTATGCAAGTGTGCAAACACCACTACGCCATGTCACACAGACCAGGGCGAAGATATTTTTTTGTTGTAAATGCGTGATTGTAAACATGTTTTGCTTTACATTCGATGCTTGAAACAACACTTCTGAACTATTAAGTCTGCTAAGATTCCATTCTTACTGAAATTGTCACACAGACGTTTGTTTTCAATGGAACGTGCTTGTTTGTCAAAAAATCTTTGTTTGGTTTTTCAGAATCGACTCTGGCATTGAACAAAATCGACGGCCGGTGATATCGAGAAGTTTTCAAAGTCATAATGAGAAACAATCATGAGTGGACGGGATTTGCAAGATGGGATCTTCCGAGGGAAGAATCAGACGACCGATCAGCAGCAGCAAGACCTGGGATGGGCGAACAATGAAGGCATCCTTGATTCGAAAATAATCGAAACCTTCAAGGGAAAGATGTCGTGATGAGAAGGAAGACAGTGAGTTTCGTAACTTGAAACAACAGAATAAAACAAAAAACCAAAAGCAAACATTGAAAAACTTTTTAAGCTGTCGGCAAGGAAAGTTCAATTGGCTGACTGGTATTCTTTTATCTTTCAATGCAACAGGACTCTGCAATTGAAGCTCATTTCTCAGAGGAAGAGGACAGAATGAAGTCGCAAGCGATGAGCAACGGGAAATCATTCACTGAAGATTGACATGCGCGAAGGAAGCCTACCATGAGAATCTTCGGGAACCACCGTAACTGAAACCTTCTGCAACAGTCACATCCGCTGGACGCCCAATGATGTCGATGGGACTTTAGACGACATGATGATATATTCATCGAAGTGAGTTTCAATGTTCAAAAATTGAAAAAACCAAAAAAACATACCCTTCTGGAACTATTGTCTAGGATGATGTGTGTGAATGCCTGAACCCCAAAAAGTTTCGTTCTCATTTCCGCTTGAGGCTATATTTGATGATCGATCTATAAAGAGTCAACGCGGATAGTAAAATTTTTTTCGAATAATTTTTCAGTTCTTCGATTCTCCGAAAATTTTTCTCCGACTAAATCTGGGTTTGATGTTATTTTTCGCAGCAAAATTGAATTGATTCTGCTAGCTTTTGCCCCGTTTCTCAATGGTTCTGACAATCTGATGGCCCTGTTTTATGCGGCTACGGTGTGCAAGTGTGCAAACACCGCCACGACAAACAACACAGAGCGACGAGTAGACATATCGTTTGGCATTGTTTACTCCCCGTTCAACGCATTTCCCTTGGTTATCAGCGTCCATATGAAGATGTTTGATGACCAAACTTGAATATTTCCCATTCTCAATAGAATGACTAGCCTTTTGATGGCTGAAACTTTGTTAGTGGTTGTTCTTCACTGGACAAACTAGTTTTCGTCAACTAAAGTACATGTTTTCGATTTTCAGAACCGAATCTCCTGCCGAATGTGTGCTCGAAGGGAAATAGCCTGTTTCGAACGACCCAAAGACACAAAGCTTCAACAATACCACAGGAACGCCAGGAGAAAGGACCTATGAAGGAAAACGTTTTCTTTTTATCGATTTCTCGTTCGATGACCAACAAACAAGTGCTCATGGACATCTTCACTATCGCGTCAGGTGACAATGTTGTGTTGCATTTGGATGCCTCAAATTTGACTCGTTTGTGGAGTCCTCAAATCATCTTTGCCATCTCTGAAAATAATAAAAAAGAAGGCAAAAATAGTTTGGAGGAGCAGGGGTTTGAACCCTGGACTTCTCCCATGCGAAGGGAGCACTCTACCTCTGAGCTACACCCCCGCCGACTGCCTCCTTTCCGAGGACGTATAGGAGAGCGCGCCGTTCCGCGACGAATGCGGCCGACCGCATCCCCTTCCATTTGCAAAAAAGATAACTGTCCAATATTTTTTCAGTGACAACACTAACTAACTACTAGGAAACAGTTTGTCGATAGGCAGATGACTCACATTCCGGGAAAATTAGTAAGATATGATATTAACAATTGAGATCTTGCTAGAGATTTCCCTTGGTTATCAGCGTCCATATAAAGATGTTTGATGACCACACAGAAATATTTTCCATTTTCGATTAAATGACTAGCCTCTGATGGCTGAAGCTTTGTCAGTGATTGTTCTCCTCTGGAAAAACTAGTTTTTGTCAACTAAAGTATATGTATTTGATTTTCAGAGCCGAATCTCCTGCCGAATGTGTGTTCTAAGCGAAATAGAATGTTCCGACAGAGCCAGGACACGAAGCTTCAACACTACCACAGGAACAACATGAGAAAAGGGTATACATCAAGGAAAATGTTCCCTCAAACGGATCCCTCGTTCCATGCCCAATAAACAAGTGCTCTTCGACATCTTCACAGCCGTTTCCGATGACAATGATGTGTTGCACTTGGATGTCTCAAACTTCACTCACTTGTTGAAGTCATCCCTGGCAACAAGTTGAAACCGGCCGACGACAGGGTGGACAAATGGCTCACGTTCTGGGAAATCGGTCAGATGTGATATGAGAGAGTGAGATCTTGACGAAATCTTTCTTAACTGTCAAAAAATGTTGGTTGTAAATTCAGTGGCCGGCTCTAAGTCAGGTTAGAATGACGAAAACGGTCCGAATCGGTAGTTTTCTTGTTCTAACCTTGATCGTGGCTTGTTTCTGCACCGCGACCGACTCATATCTAGGAGTTGAGATAGAATTTGTTGATATCCACTTTTGATGTCTCAACTGCTTCAATGTTTTACAGTCAACCCATCCGTGGACCTGATAAAGCTCTTCGTCTGTTGTGAAGTACGAATCGAAGAAACCATGCGAAATGAGATAGCAACAACTGGAATCAGAACGAGACGCCAACGCGTGACGGATCAGCTCAATGTAGATTCTGCGTCAGAATCCAGACCACCAGAGTGAACAGTTTGTGATTACGGACTGATTCAACAGTAACCTGATCCAATTGTTCGCTTCGGTGGAATCTGTGAGATTAATGACGAGAATCTGTTTGAATGAACACACGGGCTAGTTTTTCTGAACTCAAGCATCAGCCATAAGCGCTTCCGTATTTGAAAAAAAACTTGTTCGAAAATGGTGAATCACCTGGGAAGTCTTTTTAAAGGTCATTATGTTAGCATTGAAAATTCTGTTTTGTGGAAAATACCGGGAGAGGTGAACGATGAATACTGTTAAAAAATCATTTATATGTTCATAGCAAATGAAATTTGAGTACCATACTTTTTTCCAATAGACCGGAACACCCTATCCGTCATTTGAATTATATTTATCTTGAAAAAGTAGAGGTGCAGTTGAGGCGAGATCCAAGAGTTGGATACCATTCAGACAAAAAAGAGAAATAGGAGATAGCAAGAGATGATGCTGACCACGATAAAGGGAATCCTGGAAACGTGGAGTTCTGGAGCTGGTGGCTGTCGGATGCGGTTCTTTTGTCGAGTGCAGGCTCTTGGCTTGTTCTTGATTGATTTGAATGGTACAAGACTGAACATGTGGTATTTTGCCATGATGACTAGTAGTTCTACTTCTTTTGTTGGAGAGAAACTATGTGATCGTTCTGAGAATAAAATTCTCCTGTTTCTCGGTTTGTTTTTTATCTTTTATTTGAGTTTACAGATATCTCCTATGATGATGTCTCCTGAATGTAGATTCTCTTGCAAATATTAATTTTCTGCTGAATGAATGCACAACACAAGATGAATGCTTCACTTTATTTCTTCAATTTCACATCAATTAGTCCAATTATGCAATAGGTTTACACTTTCCAGTTTCACCGACGTGGAACAATTCTTGTTCGAAGACGACGACTTGTCTGAAAATTTAGAATAAAGTTTTTTTCAGGGAATAGCCACTACTCACTCTCCGCTGGTAGGAACGACTTTTGGATGGTATGGGTGCAGACATTTCACTGTTCCCTCTGTAGTACAATTATGAGAAATCGAATAGTTAATCTCATAATTCTGAAATGTGTACATATATTAATTTCTCTCCGAATGTTTTGTGCACTTACTGGAGAGTTGTCTCCGCCAGGCGAGCGTTTGAAGTCGAATGTTAGTTTCGGTGCAAAAAAGCAGAAATCCAGGGTCTTCAAAATGTCGTTGGCGGAAACACTGAAAAATTTGGCTTTGAAGGAGTTTGAGAATTCATTTTCTATGTACAAACCTGTCGTATTCGTAGACAGTGAGGTTTCCACACCAATCTGTTTTGACAGTATTCTCGAGGGTGCATGTCAAATTGAATTTGACGATCAGAGGGTCGGCGAAGGTGTGAGTGATTCCGAGAAGAAGCAAGATGGCGGCAACGCGGACCATCTCGGAGGCGTGATGAGGGTGAGTGATGAAGAAGATTCTGAAATCTTTCAGATGAGTGGAGAGAGGAGTTGATGTCGAAACAGTTACAGAGAGCGCTTTTATACCAATCGGATTCAGAAAAAAGAGTGATAAAATGAAGTAATAACTATAACGGAGGGAGTATGAAGTATAAGTTATTGCTGGAAGAGCGAACAATAAGATCATGTGATGAATGATCAGTGATCATGCCATAAAACAAAAGATCAAATTTTCTAAATTCAATCGGAGCTACTGAACGCTTCAAAACACACTAGGAGTAAACCTTGCTCTCTGGTTACTCATTATTTGTACCTTAAACCTTAAGAAGAACTTAAGTTTAAAGTTTAATTGTCGGTTAGAACATAACCCAAAAACCCCTATGATCTAGAAGGCTGTTTAGGATCCCAACTAATGAGTATTTTGATTCTAAAATTTGAATTGTTGACAACAACAGTTGTCGGATGTCCTATGGTTGAAAAAGCGTCACGTAGAGGCAAGATCCAAAAACAGTTTCTTGCGAGGAGAAACCGTCGAGAAGCAGCAGAAGCAGCAGAAGCAGCAGAAGCAGCAGAAGGAGCAGCAGAAGCAGCAGAAGAAGAGATGTTTCGGAGGAGTTGAGAAAAGTGAAGAATCGACGGCCAGGAGCTTCCTTTTATGCGATTTCGGGTGTGGGAAACGCAGTGACTTTCCCAGACTTGGGAACGAGAACGTTGCAGAGGCGGTGAGGCAGAGATCGATAAGAAAACAACTTTCCCATGGGTTACCGTATACTTTAAGAATAAGGTTTGTTTGGGGTTTCAATAATTTGAGGTTAATTGGATCAAGTGTACTCTCGGGATGTTAATAAAATAGGATCCAACAATCTCTGGATGCCATTAACACAGCTGTTTTGTCTTTCATTAAAAACTGATACTTCGGAAATCGAAAATTTTCAGAGGAAAACCTTCAAATGTGCCCGAAAAACTAAAACATTGTTTTTTGCATCTACGTTCCTAAGATTCAATCGCAATATCCTGAAAGCTTTTTATCTGAAAAACCGTGGTTTCTGATCTTTTATTCCGGATCTGATCACTTATCTTCCATCACTTCGTTTTACAGTTCAACTCCGCTCTTCTCGGTTATATGTATTACTCCGTTTTACCACTCTTTTTTCAGAATCCGACTGGTATAAGAGCACTCTCTGAATCTGATTCGACATCAACTCCTCACTCCACTCATCTGAAGATGTCAGAATTTTCTCTACCATACAGCCTCATCACGCCTTCAAGATGATCCGTGTTGCGATCATCTTTCTCCTACTCGAAGTCTCCTGCATCTTCGTCCATCCTACCAACTCTTCTTCAGCTGTGTTCAACACCGTCGCGCTCCTGTTATCCGGTTTTTGCTCAAGATTTTCTACACCGTCACTGCGCTTGCGAATTCTTGTAATAACCGGTACTGTTGGGGGCGCGAAAAATCCAACTGAAAACCCTTCTAACAAGCGCCTTCAAGGAATTTCGCGTTCAAAATCTGTGGATACCCTAGCGAAATAACAGATTCAATTTTCATAGTGAATCGTCATGAATCCTACTTGTTTGTGCCGCTCTCACACTTTTACTCACACCGAGGATCCCTTTTTCTATGGTTACGGTATGCAAATGTGCAAACATCACCACGCCAAATCGCACACGCTAGTCCAGGAGGCGTGGGTGTCATTGTCGAATGCGTAGTTTTAATCGAACTTTTTGCTTTTACAACGCTGAAAACAACATTTTCGAACGATTGATGTTACTAAAATTTCATTTTTCATAAAATTACTGCAAAGGACAGATCATTTCACGGATCAGTTTGAATCAACGTCTCATTTTTCGTTTACAATTCGTTTTTCTGTGTAAAATCAATGGTGTTTTGCTTTTCAGATTCAACAACGTCGCCCAGAAAAATCACAACTGATTGATTCCGAAGGACTTCTTGCTTTCAAATAAGCAACAAACAAGACAGCAAAGAATTGGAGCAGAGGAGAACTTGATGGGAGCTATAAACAAGACATGGAGTTCTCAGCGGGGCAGAAGATGAATATTGGAAAGTGGAGCAAATCTGATGTTGGTTTTCTTCGAAAATAATATTCGCAATAAGCGAAGCAATATTCAGTGATTACCGGGATTCGAAATGGAACCTTTCGATGCATCAGCTACATGCGATTGACTTAGTGGACCTGACGCATTCGAACTGATTCCCAGAGACGTCATCATGCTGCAAACAAATCCGTCTTTGGCAATGTTCTGTTTCGATCGAACCAGAGGGACGACATCGAAACTCAGAATTCTCAGTAAGTTTGAATCGAACACTTTTGTCACAAATAACAGAATATATGGTTTTCAGGAGTTGGCAAGAGCGAGAGCAATTCAACAGCCCCATCTATTCCATCTCGCTTCAGTGCCTTCCAAGGATCCTGTGAAAAAAGTGTTACGACCCTGATATCTCGAACCTCCGGAGGCTTATTACCCGTTCACCAATCATTGGGCTCCCACAAAAACGACACTCCACTATACAGGGTGGCGCACAATTACCCGTACAGAAACATCTTAGTGTAACTTCAACCATAGACGTCACAATAACATGAAACTTGGCATATAGCTTGTTCATATCCT
>LR545120.1:186851-378880 GCA_900536305.3 Caenorhabditis sp. 40 LS-2015 | reverse complement strand
AAAATCAGGATAATAAAATTTCACGTTCCTCTGACAGACTCTCTGAAAAATTCAGGCGTGACGCCCGGGGTCAAATCCGCCCTAGTGTAAGATTACGGGCTCTCCCATTTCATAACTTTCATTAAGTTTCAGACATCTATGAAACTGGCATGCTTCCCTTACCTAATACAGAAAGAAATCTATGCCCATCTGTCCATCAGCAATATTTTCTTCCTCTCACTATGCTCCAAAAAGACCAAGAACAGTATCAAGGAAATTCAAAAGAAGGAGTTCGAAAAAGTGAAACGAATCGAGTACATTATCTACGGCGATGCTACGGGAATACTGTCAGAAATGGGTCCTAGAAAACCTTCTGTGTTGTCCTTGGTGACAAGTCAAACTCGACTTCCAATGTGGATGGCTAGTGTACCGGTTGAAGAACTCAAAATGGATGAATTGGGAATACCTATCATTATTTAGTAAGTTTTTCATTTACACTTTCACGATACTCAGAATAGAATGTCCAAGGCAAAGTTCGTTCAACAACACTAGTGCACGGGAAGATTCGAAAGAAACACGTTAAATCAATTTTGGCCCGATCCATCTCTCTGATCTGATCAGTGCCTTGGATAACAAAGCATTTTTCTTTTCGTACAATGGCGAGCAGTGGGGAGGGTCACTTTTAAGAACAATTCGTAACTTTGCGGAAACCTGGCCGAAACTGGAGAAAATTTTTTCGCTTCTAAGTAAAAAAAACCTGAAAGTTCATTGAATATCGAAACTTTTCAGGGCATCCAGAATATTCTCAAAATATGTCCAGTAGCCTTAATGAACACCGAAAAGTTTTTTCACCTGACTAAATTCGATCTTCAGAAAACAAATAGCTGTGTTACTGTAGAATTGATCTATGTCTTCTAAAAAAAGATATAAGATTGGACAAGTTTGAGCAAAGATTTGAACTGTCAAACATAGTGACCCCCTTTAGTGACACTTTTTGCAGTCTGATAAAAAACTTTACACCTTTTTTAGATATAAAAAATCAAAGGATCTTTTTTGGAGATGTCCTCTACCTTCGTCATGAATATTTTCCGAAATCTATCAATATTTCAGTCGCTCTCCTGTCATTGCTTCTGTTCTTATTGCAAAGCACTCTTCTAACAAAATGGAATCGGTTATCACAGCTATTCATAATCATTTATACGATTTGCTGGGACATCACACCAAGTTTTGGTTGACGAGCGGTGATCGAAATTTTAATTATCTCCCTATGCTTCAAAACATTGAAAAGTTGAAAATTTGTGGAGACAAGATCGAACGAAGGGTACTCGACAAATTTCTATCTAATTCTACCAGCCTCGAGTGCTTCGAGTTTGAGTACCGATGCGAACAGCAAATTGAATTGAGAGCAGCTTCAAAAATCTACGATCTGGATACTGTTTATGCGAGGACATATCCTTTGACAACGAATATCTTGAAATATTTCAATGGACGACACGCTTTTCTTGGTGGACGCCGTATAACTATGCCAGATGTTATTCCGTTTTTGAAAGCGTGGCAATCGGGAGAAAAGTTTCAAAAGCTGGAGGTTATTAGTTTGTCCAGTGTTTTCAATGTTTGGGAGGTTCGGAATCGGATTGAATTCAAAGAAGTCAACACAGACGTTACTTATTTTTTCGACAGAAAGTGAGTAAATAGAGAACCTAATAATTAATGCATGATTACCATAGTTCCTCTGATCAACCGATACTCCCTTCCCGTTATTTTGATTTGTTTCGGTTCATGTAATAGATCTAAAAAAGTAGTCAATTAATAATATGTTCATAACAAACGGAGGAACATTTTGTTAGTTGACAACTTTTTCATATCTGTTACAGGAATAGAAATAAATTTGGTCAAAACGACGAGGAGGGGGAATTGAGAGCAACTACGGTTATAGAAATTGTTGACTTTTGTACTGTGGATGATTTTTCGCAATTCAATTTTTTCAGGTTCGCTATGGACCCTTCCCCTGTTATTGAACCTTCGGAGTTCAAGAGCCGTTTCTATATAGTTCGTAAAACGGATGGTCACGTCGCATCGGTGAAGATGACAGGAATTGAGATCTTCATGGGAGTATGGAATAAGACCGAGAGTCAGTTCCTGGAAAAGTACCAATGACCCACTCGATGAGAACACTTCCTATTTTGGGACAGTCTTGTTTTAATGCTTAGCATGCCTAATAATCTTTCGCCTCTATTTTCTTAGCATGCCTGATAATCTATTGCCTCCATTCTTGTATGGGTTTCAAAACCATTCTTACTGATACATTTACTCATGTTTCAACAAAAATAAATCATTTACACACGAATTTTCAATTTGATTTTTTCTACAAGTTTATTTCGGGTGGAAAAAACTCGACTCGATCTCAAATCTAGACCTTCAAATGCAATCGTCTTTTCAATATTTCTCAAATTCTTCAATGATTTTAAAAAGGGAATAAATGCAAAATGTTCATTCTTACAGAAGCCATCAAACTCTCAAGTTTAAGGCAAGAACTCGGGATGTTTCTCTCTGATCTCCTCCATCTTCCAATAACTCGACTGAGTTCCGTGACGAGTCACCGACAGAGCTGCAATCTTCGCGGCGGACCGGATAGAGTCAACCATCGAGTGTCCAGCGACCAAGTGAGCAGCCAACGATCCACAGAAACAGTCACCGGCTCCCTGAAAATTTGATAATAGGGGTTCAGGTTTTGAAGTTTAACAACGAACTGTAGTGTCAATAGCTTCAACTTTGTCCACTTTGATGTGCTCGATTTTGGATTGTCCTTTGGAGGCAAGAAGGACACCTGACGAGTACAGAATTTATGGAAAAATTTTATAGAGATCACAAACCTTTGGCTCCAAGAGTTATAATCGCATGCTGGGGTCCCATTTCAATCATAGCCAGAGCGGCTTTCTTCGCGTCGTCGACGTTGTTTTGCGGAATTCCAGTGATGAATTCGGCCTGGAGAATGAGGTACTGTTTTTACCGTCATATTTTCAATTTGACTGTGTTTCCGGAATCCTATTTAACTTTAAGGAGTTCGAGTTTTCCCCTTAAAGCTGCTCACCTCATTTTCATTCGTACAAATCACATCCACCAAATCCAAAATCGTCTTATCCATGTTGGCATCTCCCGGAGCTGGATTCAAAAAAGTCGTCACTCCATTTTTTCGGGCAATTTCAAATGCCCTCCGGTTTCCCTTCTCGTCGATTTCTCCCTGACACATCACCATTTTCGAGTTGGAAATAGTCGAGGAATTCTTGTCAGCCACTTCCGGAGACAACTCCAAGTTGGCTCCCAATGTAACCACAATACAGTTCTCGGCTGAAAATTGATTATTCGTCTTTCTGAAAATGTTGACCTATTCTTCTAACCTTCCTTGTTAACCGTTATGGTCGCTGTAGCGGTATGCGACTTGCTGGTCTTCCCAACGCAACTGGTATCCACTCCGTTTTGAGACAGATCCTTGATATTGGTGTCTCCAAACATATCCTCTCCAACCATTCCGATCAACGCGACATTGGCTCCAAGGCGAGCAGCAGCGACAGCTTGGTTTGCTCCCTTTCCACCGGATCCTGATTTGAAGACGGTTCCACGGACGGACTCCCCAGGGCGGGGAAAACGGTCGGTGTAGCTGGAAGTGGAAGAGTTAGAGGTTATCAGAGAATTTTGAGTTTTAGTGTGAGATGGATACTCTAGGAAAGAGGAGGTTTCGAAACGTATGCTCATATCAAGACTGCTGTCGATCTTCAGTAGTCGCGTAATAATCTTCGGAAGTCGCCCTTCGGGGAAAATGTGGAGCTTCAGAAGCTCGTAGCTTGATTTTTGAATGCTTACGTCAGTTTTCGGAAAAAAAAATTGCATGACCTTCTCTTTCCATGTTACCAATCACATACTAGTGAAGATGCGCCCAGAAGCACTTGCAACTTTGATATAGTTGAACTAACCTGACCAAATCCTGAACAATACTTCCGAAAACCACAATACGTTGATTGTCAGTGCTCATTCTCAGAGTCTGTACTGAAATATTTAGAAGGAAAAGTAAAAAGTGAAGAGAAAAGAGGTCGAAGAGAAACAGAGAAAAACTGTTATTCGGGGTAGAACATGTTGTATTTGCAAATGGGTTTAGAGGAGGAGAATGGGGTGGAAAGTTTCTGATCTATTGAACGTTTTGAGAGGAGGAATTTCTTAATAGAAGAACACTGTCAGTTTTTTCATTGCAAGATGGTATGCTTTTTTCAGATTAAAGATTTTTTGATTCATCTTAAAACATTCGGTTTCAAACTGAAATTGAAAACAGACATGTTTAAGAGCTGATGATCATGAACATATTATCCCCTTTTCTAATTTTCGACCCATCGCACAACGGCACTCCGCTATATCGCAGTGCAAACATTTTCGCGCGAATTCTCTGCTCCGGCAGATCTAAAATTGAAACTAAGAATTCGATCATCTCATTTGGACTGTGTCAAGAAAAAGCGAAAAATAGAACCCGTCGTCAACACTAGAAACCAGATTTAATTCAAGACTGGAATCCATCTGAAATCAAGGTTTCAAAGTTTAAAATCTGATAATCATAAAAAAACATTTTCGGAAACAACAAAAACAATCCAATAACCAAAAAGTCCTTTCATTGTACAAATCATCAACTTTTGACCTGTTATCTCTGCCATCGTGGCGAGACTGGAAGTTCACGTGACTATTCTGGTATTCTCAGAATAAGGTCTTTGCCCACTTTTATCTTATCAGTTTTCCACCTTCTTCTTCTTCTTCTTTGCCTTATCTATGACAGTATTTTCTCCTATTGTGTTTTCTGCAATTTCAGTTACTTTACTCAACTTGACAAATTACACAAGAAAAAAAGGAACCGGTTTCTCGGAACTCAAAAACTCAAACAATGAATAAAATAAGTAAGGCTTTGGATATCAAATAATTAAAACAAGAAAATCTGTGTAATTCTAAAAACAGAGTAGCCATAGGGGAAGGTAGACAACAGAAAAAGGTTATGGATTGTGTTTTTTGAAAGAATCAGAAGAAACACGTGAAGAAAATGGCTTGGAAAAACGAATGGAATCTAAAGAAACGGAGAAAACGACTAAATTTTGACTTCAGCTTGTGATGGTGGTGTTGCTCCGGGATCGCAGGAGTAGTGGCGTCTGGAATCAATGATCGTTTTTGTTCCAAAGTCAGACCAATAAAACAGTCAAGGTTTTGAACTTTCTGAATGATAAAACTCACTTAAAAATGCCTCTCGTCACTGCTGGATCTCTCATTTTGTAGAACAAAAGGTAGGCGTCGTCGGTTTGCAAATGGCTCGGGGACAGTCTATCAACCATCGAATCGTCAAACTTCCTCCATTCGATTTTGGTTTTCGATGAGTCGAAATCGGCGAGACGACCCAGGCTGACGTAGTGACCGAAGTAGCTGCTCCCGTTGTGACAGACGACTCCAGTCAGGTCGTACATCTGAAATGTTGGAATTCTAGTGTCTTCAATGTGTCTAGACTGTGGATATTCTAGGATTCTCAACCCGAGATACAGATTCTGAGGAAGAAAAAATGTTATCCTGATTTGAGTTATATCCCTGGCAAAGATTGTTAGGCATCGGGACAACTTTACAAGGTCATGGCTCGAATCGAGTGAGCAAGAAGAATGAGTTAAGGTCTTGATCCATATTATGAGAGAGCTCAATCCAACCAGCCAAGAAATCTTTTTACAACGCGAAACCTTACCGTGGTACTGTGATTCGGTGAGGTGTCAGACAGGAACGGAGACATGTCGAGACTCTCGAGTGGATACTCCACCGTCCGGTCGTCCTTGCTCCTCCGATGCATCGCCGCCTGATGGGTGAATGCTGAAAACCGTAACTAGCTCAGAAGCTCCACTCTCATTCTTACCTGTGTACACGAATCTCTTCAATTGAATGATCAGCACTGGCGGTAGTCGATACAACTGCAGTCTCTTGGTAGCCTCCACATGTTCTTTGCATGTTGAGCAGTACCAACTCTCTTCCGGTTTCAACCGTTCCGTTTCGGAAAACAAGCTGAGCATTTGAGTCAGATGAGGGCTCTTTTCAGAGTTGTAGCCTCTATCCAAACTACTCAACGCTCTCGATGTCATTTGTCTCGTCTTCTCCACATCCAGGTCAATCTCGGATCGACTCTCGATTGTGATATACGGTTTTCCGTTCCTCTGATTTATCCAGTTGATGGACACGAATCCACCAGATTCCAGTCCTTGACACGCCTCATCATCACCAACACTGTGTGATCCGAAAGAGTCGGTTTGAGAGGTCAACTTTCGAATCTCAAACATCTTCTGATTCTTGGAACGAGGTTCTGCGGCGACGCTTCTTTTCCGCGGCGTCGATGAAACGCTTGAAGCGGAAGATGATTCTCCAGGAGGCTGCAGGAATGTTGGAGGGGCTCCAACTCCATTTCTCTTCTTGCTGGATAGAGCTTGCATTGAGTCCCCTTCCGGTCCCTCTCCTTCATATTGTGGTTGTTGGAACATTGTTACAGTATGCCTACTTTTAGCTTCAAGGACTCGGTAGAGATGTTGATAGGTTAATTGAGATCTTGGCAGGGACACAATCAATGGATGTCCGACTAGATCACTTGACATTCTTTTCGAGCATACTTCTCTATGTCCTCCGGTCGACCAATTTGCGACTTGACACTCTTTGGAGCAGTAGACGGCGTCGTAGCATTCTTCACACGCCTTCAGTTTCACTTTGGAGTTTCCACACTCATGACACGCGTACTTCAGGTTGGATCGGTATAGCTCTCGTTGCACAACATGTAGGAGCACAACTTCCTCATTGCATTCCAGTTCATCGTGCATTTGGAAAACGAACAAGTAGTCTGGAGAGATGATATCGGACACCTTGATATCGGAAGTGTAGATTCGATCGAATCGGTGACATAGAGCTTCGCAAGCACGCAGGTTCCGAACGGGGACTCGAACCATTTCACTGACGGCCGAGAGGAAGTCGGCGACGGTTCCTTCGGTGGAATAGCTCACTGTCAGTTTGTAGGGTTTTGCTTGGTTTTCGAGGGGCCAGAAGATTAGAGATGTGGATTTTTTGTGCTTTGGGAAGGGTACTGGAAGGTAGACGAAGGGGTCGAAGGTGATGGAGACCTGGAACATTTTGGAATATCAATCTCGAAGAATTTCAGCCTGTAAACTTATTTATCAATTTCAAACTCACAATCGAAGAGTGATTTTCATCATACTTAATTCATTTTCCAGGTTTTATGAACCCAAAACTCACCCTATCACAATTGGGACACTGCACATGACTCTTCAACTGTCCGTGGAACAAATCCACAAAAATCGAATCGTTCCTCAAAATGTGATTCCTCCATGCCTCATTAGAAACATCCAGGTCATGTCTTCCGTGTGACTCCACAGTTCCTGTCAACGGCTTCTTCTTCACTCGATTCACGTCTTCATGAAGTCCGTCGAGAAGGAACGAGAGGAACTCGTGCGCATCGTGCTGTGCAAAGTTGGCAAATTGTGACGCCTTCTCGGCTACAATGTTCTTGATCTGAATGGGCTCGATTGCTTTATGTCTTCCACTCCACATTTGGTGCATGAAATCAGCGAATGCTCGTGCCAACCGACCCGCCGATCCGAGTGGATTCGACTCGTTAATCTCTGACTGATAATGGTCTCGGAGGAAGAACTCGCGGAGCTCCACATTGTTCACCAGCATCTGGAGGACCGCATTCATGAAACATGTGTTTCCAATATTTCGGAGACCAGTGTAGCCCTGCTCGACGATGCAGACCTTCTCGCGATCCTCTTCGTAGGGGGAGACTTTGGCAGTTGGTTTGTAGCTGGAGGATGTGATGACAGCAGCTGAAGCACTTCTCGCCATATAGCCACCTCCTTTTGTCGGTGGCGGAGGAGGTGGTGGAGGGGGTGGAACCGCGGATGATGAGGATGGTTGGGGTGTCATTGAAGATGAGCTCCGATGATTCTCCTCCTCCCTCTCCAATCTTTCTCTTCGAGTCCTTAGAAGTGTAGATGTAGATGTAGAGAGTTGAGAATATGCAGGTGGAGGATTCGAAGCAACACTTGAATAGGAGGTAGTCATGATATCATCCATTGGAGCAGTAGAAGAAGACGCAGAAGCAGCAGACGTGCCACGTGTCGCTGAAGAGTATCTGGACCGGTAGGGAGTGTTCGTGGTGGAAGAGGAGGATGCGGTGGAGGTGGCTGAACTCGGCGCGACTGCTCTTCGAAAGTCGGACTGCGCGGTGGAAGGAGCTGAGCTGGTGATGTGTAGGGAGTCTAGACCTAGTTCCGTCTCTCGATCCTTTTCTCGTTGCATCCATTCCTTGTAATCTCGATCTTTCTCGTCTCGTTCCGCTCTCTCACGGGCTTGTTGGGCAAACATGGCGACGGTGTTCGTGCGACCGCTGGAAACATGAATTCTTGGAAGTTCCACACTGGCCTATTTTCTCTGATAGAACGGCACCCCGTCCCCTTGACCAAACTTATCTTGGTTCCTACAATAGATATCAAAAAGTGGTCAACTAACGAAATGCTCCTCATGATGTGTTCAACATTTTTTAGTTGCAGACTTTTTCATACAGTTGTAGTTTTTTTAACCAGAAACGAATTCATGAGAGCTTGACTACACTCCGTTTACATTTCAGAACTAAGCTTCAGAGGTTATAAAACCCAAAAACTGGAATGGAGAAATTTCAGAATTACGACCTTGATAAAAGATTCGAGTCTAAATTTGAGCTCTAAATTCTAGCAATTTAAAAGAGAGTACTCAAAAAAAACTCACTATGAAGAACGGCTCCTAATATGCGACGATGTCGGATGTACCATATGAGTCCTCGTCGTTGGTCCCGTTTCAATTTTGACCTCTGGAAGCGCCGACGATGACAATCGATCACTTCTCGATGACCTCCTGTCATATGCCGAACTCCCTAGTGATGACGATACCGAAGAAGCATAAGAAGCATAAGGCTTCGATTCTCCAACAGTGGATCGCTCAATTGTACTATACTTGGAAATCCCTCGATATGTGTTGTGTGGCGCCATGGCTGCTGTCGAGTGAGACAGACTGTCATTCGTGGACACCGAGACACGTGCGGCTGCCGGACTACTGTACAGGGTCTTGTGAGACGAGGAAACGGTTCGCGATAAGTTTGTGGAAGTTGGCGACGGCGTGGTGAAGGAGAGACGCGAACGGGGGGCCGACGAATGCAACGACGAGTCGATCGCTGCCGTCGACCCAGATGACGTGGAGTTCAGATTACGAGAGATGTTGGGTGTGTAGGAGGCTGGCGAGTATTTGAAGGTGTTGAAGCTGAAAATTGATTTGGATCAGAAGATTCAGAGAAAAAGGTTCAAAGTGCAGAAAAGTCTTCTGAAGAACCTGGGCCAACTTTGATGTCCTGGAAAAGTGTCTTCCAGCTATCGGATTTCTTCGAAAATTGGTCAATGTATCAAGCAACTCTAGATCTTCATTTTTTTCGTTGACAACTTTTTCTGAAAACTGCTTTCGAGTCACATAGGATGAGGTGAAAAAAGACTTTATCTGTTTTGAAAGCGGTTTTCAAAAAATGTTGTCAATTATCAAAATGAGAATCTAAAACGACAAGAGAATTGCCAATTTTCAAAAAATTTCGGTCAGTGTTAAATCACTTTTCAGTTCCTCAAATCTATCAGTTTCAAACTGAAAGTCACCACGTCTAATAGACCGTGCTGTGAATGAGAGAGCAACGTGTTTCCCAATCTACATACTATTGCTATTATAAAAAAACTCAATTCAGAAAAGGTGACAGTTTATCAGTGACGAAACTTTTCCGAAATTTCAAAAGAAAATAGACTGTCAGGGTGTGGTTTTCGGGGAAAAGGTGTGTCTTGAAATCTTTCGAGTACGAAAAATGAAAGTTTCGAAATTTGATGAGCTGGAAAAAGGCAGAATCTCAAATTATTGGGAAATTTTCTATACCAGCTGCTCGAAAATTGTAACGTTTCAAAGTGATGTCTGATTCATTCTTTCTCTCCAAGTTTGAACTCAAACCGTATCATAAAATTGATAGCGAAAATAACGAGAGGAAACCCAAAAAAGTGCAATAAAGAACCGCTCTTCCCCAAACCATGAGAAGTACACAAAAGAAGTCAGTTGACAGAAAAAAAAGCGTGGTGAAAGAATTGTTTATTTGCAATAGTTGTCTCTTCTTCGATCAATGGCAGAAACAAATTCCTTCAAAACTTTTTTCTTCTCTCCATCTGCGTCTCTTTCTGTTTGAACAAAGTGAAGAGTTTCTTTCTTATCAATATAACTGGGACTAGATTCAATGTATAGTAAAAAGTGTATCAAAACATGAATGGATATCCGGAAACCATGGAATTTCGAAAATGTTCTTTTGGTTTTCTAGTCGACTTCATTCGGACACACTATTTCTCGCTCTCTCTTTTACGTCTTCTTTCCTTTTCCCCACCACCATCTTCGACTTTTACTTTTCTCGTCAGCTAATCCGATGGAAAGAGCCATGAGAAGGGGGGAGGGAACATTGGTAGCTATGGTAACCGAGTCTCTCACCTTGGTGTGTAGGATCGGGGGACCGAATAGTTGGAGCTGCGGATGGATGAGCACGAGCTGGACAGACGACCACTTCCTCCGCCTCCTTCATCGTTTTTGCGCATTCTGGAAGTAGTTTGGTTTCAGATTGAGAATGGTTTTACAATTTGAAAGTTTCAGAATTAGTTCCAAATGGACTCTGGGCAAAACTGGGATTTATTTTCGACTATTAGAAGGCTACTTTCTAGGTTGAAGATACCCAACAAAATGTGGACAGAATTCCAGTACAACTGGAAGAACAATCTTTGAATTTGAAAACTATTGGTACAAAATGTTTCAAGAATGAAATTTGTCGAAATAGATTTGAATTAGTGCATCTGGTTTTGGCACAGAGCTTTCAGTGCTAACGATTTTTGTTTTGACCCTATCAATTTCGATTATGTTCAATATGAAACGGTCAACTCTTGAAAAGTGATTCCCAAAGACCAAATTTTCCTAAAAATGGTAAATGTAGTGAGCAACTCGAGAACTTCATTTTTGTAGTTGACAATTTGTTCTGAGAACCGCTGTCAAGCCCGTGATATTGCGAAGAGTTACGCGACTCCAAAATTCTGTTCATTCCAGCGCAAATTTCGAACATTTCAGGCCAACCATGTTTGACGGAACAAAACTGACTCGGTTTCCGTAATAGAAGGATCGCATCTGAATACGATTTTCCAAAAAAAGTTGTCAACTACAAAAGTGAATTTCTAAGTTTGTTTGAGTTACTTCCAAATGTTCAAAAAATCGGGAAATGGGCTCTGGGTAAAAGTTGGATTCTTTCTTGATTGTGGATCATTTTTCAACAGTGTAAGAGTTGAACGTTTTTCACTGGAAGTCTCCAAGTTTTGATCTGTGTTGTATGTGAATCATTTAGATGCTGAAAATACCAATAGGTCAAGTTTTGAAACTTTAACATGACATTAGGCTATGTTGCCAATTAGATCAAGTTGAATTTCTAACTCTCCGTCTTCTGATTTAACCTGCATAAACCCTTCAGGCACTGTGTGAAACCCCAAGATCAGGTGCATAGGATATAAAGAAAATTGAACTATCTCGGTTGGCACAACAATAATAATAATAAAATTCGAGGAACGACTGGTGGGAGAGTGAAACAATCATCGCGGCGATTGGAAGAATCGGAGGAAGAAGAAGAAGAAGCTCTCGAAAGTTATTAGAGGAAAGAGATGGAAATGAGATAGAGACAGAGAGTGCCTCCCTCTGGATGTGCTCTTTGACTGGGGGAAAACGACGGGAGCCCTTTACACACTCTCATCCTCTCGCGGGATCCCGGTTCGTTCAGGTGTCTGCGTCTCTTCGTCTCGTGAACTATTTCTGCAGGAGGAGATCTTTGGGGGATGCTCGGGCTCTCGCCCACAAACGTGATAGAGGAAGAGAAGAAAGCTGCTGGGTTTTTCACTGTGTTCGGATCTCTCACCGGAAGGTGATGGTAGTTGGAATGGATTGGGCAGAAAGAGATGAGAGATCATGTGGATAGATAGAGGGGCGACAGAAAGAAAGACTGGGAAGAAAGTTGTCGAAGCGAGGAGCCACGTCACCTTACAGTTTCAAAATACACAATGTGATGCACAACTTTCTTCGTTTTTTTTTGTTTTCAAGATTGAAGAGAGGAAACATTTTCACAAATCCGAATGGTTGCAAAGCTCCGATCCAGAATATCCGCAAGAGGTTTTTTCTTGTAAACTCATTCTTTTTTTAGAACTTTAGAAGTTCTGTTTGATGAAAATTCAATTAACTAAAAACGGAACCTATGATTTATGGAAAACCAGAGCTGAATAGATCCATCGTATTTCCTCTAACCAACCGGCACCTTCTTATCGCCACTTTGATCAAATTTATCTAGGTTTCTGTAACAGTTATCAAAAAGTAGTTAATTAACAAAATGTTCGTGACAAACAAAACAACATTTTGTTAGTTGGCGACGTTTCCATAACTGCCACAGAGACCGAGATAAAAGTGGTCAAAGGGACAGGGTGTCGGTCAATTAGATGCTCTTGAGTTTTTACATCCAAGTTTTTGTTTCTCAAAGTTTCATCGGGCAAATTCTGTTTCTACATTCCGATAGAACAACTCAAACGGGACCCTTTTTCTTTTGGAAATCTTCGGAGATTTCCAAGTTTCTACGAAAAATCGAAGATTTTACAAACAAAAATACTGGTTTCACCATCTAAAGTACCGAAAACAAAGCAAGAAACGAAAAAAAAAACACAACACAGTTCGTTGCACAAGTTGAAAATATCTACGTATTTTTTGTCGTAATTCAACATGTTGTTCGAAATTCAATACACATTCCCCCCAACCTCCTCCTTCACCTCCACATATCAAGTTTCTGAGCCTTCCTTCAGTACTTTTTCCTCCCCCCAGAACCCACCTTTTACCATCCCATCCGGAGACGTCCCTGTCTTGATGATGACCTCGTTTTCGGTGGCGTTTCGACGATGCCGATTCTGAGTTCCGCGATTCAGAACGCGAGAACGACGACCACGGGAGATATTGTTTGACGATTTTGACGAGTGTTGGCGTGACGAGATGAATCGCCACGTGGAATACAGAAATAGGTGAATAGCAGTAGCAGTTGGAGAAGCTGATGATATGAATGCAAGTATCTTGGAGGGATTTGAAACTGGAAGCAGTATAAATAGACCCCACGAACAGAGCACGGGAATAGTGTATGGCACAATGGAGAGTGGCAGATGACGAGAGAGAAAAAAGAGAAAGAAGAAGAGGTGCATAGACGACGTTGCCTTCGACTTCAGGCCTCACAGCAGACCACTTTTCCTTTTTTTTTCCTGGTGTACTTTGTGTAATGGATTATATTCCCGAGCACTTGAGAGAAAGAGGTTTTGCTCGTTGCAGTAGCTACAACAAGTATCATTCAAGGAAACTTTTTACTTCTCGCCTCACATTCACCTATGTCAATTTATCACGATTTTTAAAAAGTAAGTTCCTTTGAAAATTTAGTAAGGCTAATGCGGTAAAAACATATTACAAAATTACCTTGTGAAGGACTACCGTACACTCTGATGAATCTTATTTCGGTTTCTGTAACAGTTAGGAAAACGTTTTCAACTAACAAAATTCTTATAATGAACCAACAAAAATTTCGTTAGTTGATATTTTTTTCATAACTGTTCCAGCATCCGAGATAAATGAAGCCAAAGTGACAGTGATGGGGTCTATTAGAGAGAATATCATAGTTGCTAAAAACCAGGTCCCCGACTCAGCAAGTATGAGAAAAACGATATATTCAAAACCAAATACAAATATAAACTTCGTGTGTAAATGATTCATTTTTGCTGAAACTACATATTTGAACAAAGTGAAAAAAAACTAGAGTAAAGGTATCAGTAAGAATGGTTTTGAAACCCATACAAGAATGGTGGCAATAGATTATTAGGCATGCTAAGAACATGGATGCGAAAGATTATTAGGCATGCTAAGAACATGGATGCGAAGGGTTATTAGGCATGCCAAGCATTAAAACAAGACCGTCCCAAAATAGGAAGTGTTCTCATCGAGTGGGTCATCGGAACTTTTCCAGAAACTGACTCTCGGTCATATTCCATACTCCCATGAAGATCTCAGTTCCTGTCATCTTCACCGATGCGACGTGACCATCCGATTTGCGAACTATATAGAAACGGCTCTTGAACTCCAAAGGTTCACTAACAGGGCGAGGATCGATAGTGAACCTGAAAAAAATGAATTGCGAAAAATCATCCACAGTACAAAAAGATCGTTATTTGAAGGAGCTCAACAATTTCTACGACCGTATTTTCTCTCAATTCCCCTTCCTCGTCGTTTTGACCAAATTTATCTCTGTTCCTGTGACAGGTATGAAAAAGTTGTCAACTAACAAAATGTTCCTCTGTTTATTATAAGCATATTAATATTTTACTACTTTTTTCGATCTGTTACATGAACCGAAACAAATTAGGTCAAAATAACGGAAAGGGAGTGCCGGTTGATCAGAGGAACTATGGTAATCATGCATTAATTATTGGGTTCTCTATTTACTTACTTTCTGTCAAAAAAATATCTAATTTCTGTGTTGACTTCCTTAAACTCGACTTGTTTCCGGATATCCCGAACTTCGAAAAAACTATCCAAAGTAATAACCTCCAGATTTTGAAACTTCTCTCCCGATTGCCACGCTTTCAAAAACGGAATAACATCTGATATAGTTATAGGGCGACCATCAAGAAAAGCGTGCCGTCCATTGAAGTATTTCAAGATATTCGCTGTCAAAGGATATGCCCTCGCATAAACAGTATCCAGATCGTAGATTTTTGAAGCTGCTCTCAATTCAATTTGCTGTTCGCATCGGAGCCCCCACGCGAAGCACGCAAGACTGGTAGAATTAGATAGAAACTCATCGAGTATCCTTCGTTTGACGGTGGCTCCATAGATTTTCAACTTTTCAATATTTTGAAGCATAGGGAGATAATTAACATTTCGATTACAGCTATTCAGCCAAAACTTGGTGTGATGTCCCAGCAAATCGTATAAATGATTATGAATAGCTGTGATAACCGATTCCATATTGCTAGAAGTGTGGTTTGCATGAAGAATAGATGCAATGGAAGGAGTGCGACTGAAATATTGATAGATTGCGGAAAAAATATTCATGACGAAGGCAAAGGACATCTCCAAAAAAGATATCTCTCCTTGGATTTTTTTTAAGTCTAAAAGGGTACTACAAAGTTTTTTTCAGAATGCAAAAAGCAAAATTATGAATTGCTCATCAAAGCTCTGCTCGCCATTGTATTAAAAGAAAAAACCTTCGTTATCCAAGGCTTTAATCAGATCAGAGAGGTGGATCGGGCCAAAATTGATTGAAAGTGTTTCATTCAAATCTTCCCGTGTACTAGTGCTGCTGAACGAGCTTTGCCTTCGACATTCTATTCTGAGTCTCGTGAAAATGTAAATGAACAACTTACTAAAAAATGATCGGTGTTCCCAATTCATTCACTTTGACTTCTTCAACCGGTGCACTAGTCATCCGTCTTGGAATATGTTGTGGACTTGTCACCAAGGTCAACACAGAAGTTTTTCTACGACCCATTTTTGCAAATATACATGTTACATCGCCGAAGGTAGTCAAGATACTGTACTCGATAAGTTCCACTTTTTCGAACTGCTGCTTTTGAATTTGTTTGATGTTGTTCTTGGTCTTTTTGGAGCATAGCGAGAGGAAGAAAATATCGGTGATGGACAGATGGGCATAGATTTCTTTCTGTATTAGGTAGGGGAAGTTGGCCAGTTTCATAGATCTGAAACTGAGTGAAAGTTATGAAATGGTTCATAAGATAAGAAATGATAGTAGCTACAAACGAAAAGAGGATAATCTATGGAAAAGAAAGAAAAAAAAACTGAAAGAAAGCAATAAATTGAAAAGCAGGGACAGTTCCATCCAGATGGAGTACACCAATCGAAGATGAGTACTCGTTCGGACGATCACGTAGTGGGAGAACTGCACGACCCCCAAAACCTTCTTCCCGGGAGGAGCACTGTGTCTTCAAATGGCGTCCTTGAACTTGAATAGAAGGTGACCACACTGCATGTGACTGTGTGAACACTCTCTTTAGATGGATGTGCTCCACCTGGCTGAAACTGACTTGCGGTCCAATCTATATCCATTCTTCTACTCGCCCATTCATATACTATTCATACTATACTCCTCTGGACCCCTCAATTCTATTCACAATCAAAATCCGAAATTCAAAATAGAAAATCTCTCGAACTTGTAGAAAAAGTTCACATACCGTATGTACCCGTGCGAACACCCAACTTCTGTTTACGTACTCAATAATATTGTACTCACTTGTCAACACTGTAATATGTGCAAAGTTTTCCCCTCCATTCTCTATCGAATTGTCGTTCAACGTCAAGTTTTACCGTTTTCGTTGGCAGCTATTCTCATATTATTTTTTCCAAGTATATCACAATTTTCGTTCAGTTTCAGAAATCCATGTAACTGGCAAGCTTTCCTTACCTAATAAGAAAAGAAATCTACGCCCACCTGACCATCAGCAATGTTTTCTTCCTCTCATTATGCTCCAAAGAAACCAAGACCGACATCAAACAAATTCAAAAGAAGGAGTTCGAAAAAGTGGAACAGATAAAATACTCTACCAACGGCCAAAGAGTCTATATCACTGTAAAACTGGCCTTCAATAGAACTCCTCTTTTTGTGATGCTTTTACTTCCTTCCCCAACTCTCTTTCATGAGTACAATGGTTGCTTCGATTCGGTTGAAGAGGTCACTGTAAATGTATCGGGAACGTCGGTCGATTTCTAGTACGTTGTGTCAGCTTTCTTTTTTTCAAAAATGTGAAACTGTGCACAATACCGTAAATATATTAACAGCTACCTGATTTCCATTCACCTACAACGCCTCCTCGTATTCATTGTCGTCAATTCATTTTTTTTTCAGTCAATTCCCTGACGAACTACGTGGCCTTCATGCAAAGTACTGCTCTAGCAACATGGAATCAACACTAGAGACAATTCATGAACACTTCTACGATCTATTCGGAAATTACACCACGTTTTGGTTGAAGAGCATTTTTGTATCAACTCGTTATCTTCCCATGCTTCGAAACATTAAAACGTTGGAAATTGATGGAGGTGGATATGAACCGAAAAAAATCCACGATTTCCTGTCTAGATCTACATGTCTTGAGTATTTCTCTTGGACTATTTCTAGCAATCAAGAAATTGAGTTCAGCGAAAACTCGAAAATTCGTCAGATAGATACGGTATACTTGTCGGCAAGGTCTTCTATTACAACGGATATCATGAAAAACTTCAATGGACGACATGCTTTCTTAACAGAATGTTCTTCCAAAACGGGAGATAGTATAGTTTTTGAACACATGGAAAATGCGGAAGAAGTTCAAAAATCTGAAGGTTATCTTCAGAATCTCCGGAGTTTCGAAGAAACTATCGAAACTTATTTGAAATTCCTGAGATTCAAAACTCAGTCGATCTCAAGGAGATTAACACTGAAATAGAATATGCCTTCATCAGAAAGTGAGTTAACAAAAAAATAACTTATCACCTTTCTCTGAAAGTTCTATTAGGGATTTCTCTCGTAACATTAATTTTTCAGATTCCAAAAACGCAATCCTGAATTCTTTCGATGGTTTCCGTGGGAGTTCAAAAGCAATTTTTATATGATTCGGGAATCAGATGACCACGTGGCATCGGTGAAGATGACAGGAACTGAGATCTTCATGGGAGTCTCGTCAATCCTCGAAAAACTCCAAAACTCTCTAGAATTCTCCTGAGCTATCCAGTTTCATGGATGTCTGATACTGAATTAAAATTATGAAACGTTTGATAAGATATGATATTAGATTAGCTACAAACGAAAAGAGGAAAATTGATGGAAAAATAGAGAAAAACTGATAGAGAACAATCAATTGAAACTTGATGTACTCCAGCTGGATGGAATTGTCCCTCTTTTCAATCCATTGTCAATTCTTTTCTGAGAAGTTTTTGCCCGGAATCGTTCTTCAAACTTTTTTGATGAACCAACTTAAGTGATCCCTTACAATTGTAAAGGATCACGAAAATGGGTGGACTGGCTTTGAGAGTTACGTTTCAGATTGACTACATCTGCTTCTGAAAATCAACTTCAACTGTAAAATCTCGAAATCTCTGCTCTAAAATTGTCAATGATAGTGTTCGTGAAATAGACACTGTTCTAATGTAAAAATTTACATCACAGGAGAACCTACAATAAGCATAAAGATGACGTAATCCGAATGTTCTACTGAGAGTCAACAGAAGCTTCAAGAACCAAAATCTTGCAAAATGAAGAACACCTAAAATCGTCTCAAGAGAAAACAACACCTCGTTTGCAAATCTTCAGGTATTCTTCTGCATTGTTCCTTACGCCTCCGCAGCCTATTTTCAAAAGATCCAAATTTCTAATGAACTGTTGTTATTGATCATTGTTCCTGAACGCGTCATTCTTCGTCTTCTTCTTCTTCGTGTTGGAATGAAAATGAATGTGCAATTTGAAGAGCAAAAACAAGAACGCTAGGGAATAAAAATTTCAATTCATTGTTTTTCGGTTTCGACTCGCGAGACGAGACTCCGATCAAAATACACGACACCGACAAGAATGATGAGATTATACAAGGGGGGGTGGTTAAAATATGAAAACGAAATTGCAAAATGTAATATAAAAACGAGGATGTTGGGGGTAAGGGAAAAAAACGAGGCAGCTATTTAGAAAACGAGATGAATATCGTGGAAATAAGGATAATTTATATCTATGAGCAATCTCGCGGAAGAAAAAAGGGCTCCGAAAGAATTGAGCGACTAATGTGAAGAAGAGGAAGACGGGTGATTTGGACCAAGTTCTAACTGCTTATCTGCTGGCGATGTAATCGAAAGTGCATCTTCTGCATCTTTGTCGCTTGATAATCCAATAAAAAGGTATCGGGTCTGGAAATTAGAGTGGGATAGGAGACGTTGAAGTTTTGGAGTTTCTTACTTCGGTTCCTTCGATGAATTTGAAAATTATTTCCATGAGCTCGTAAAGATCGGTTTCAATCTCCCGGTTTCCGATCACCTTCAAATTGTTCTTTCCACGCTTCTGAAAAATAAGGAGTTACCGTAAAAACCCTTTAGTGCCATGACACTCTATTGTGGAGGATATCTGGGGTGACACTGTATTATGGGGCTGGCTTTCAATTGGAGACTGGTACTTTATTGTTCGGAGCCAATTTTCTATCGGAACTCATCACAAAAAAATGAGAAATTGTAGAATCGATTAGAGGTGGCTATCTTATAGAGCTTTAACTGTAGCTATAATTTTTGGTTGATTCCGATTTTTGGAATGCTAACTGGATTGTTCGAGATTTCAGATCAGTCTCGAAAATATGAGACATATTTGAGTTCGATTCTAATATTCGAACCAAGTTCGACTTTTAAACTATGAGCTCAGATCTGAGCTTTATTCCCCTTTTAGCAATTCTCGAAGTCTCTCACCATCTCAACTGTAGCACTGTCAGTTATTTTCTTATTGTTCAAGCAGGCCTTCAGGATTCTCATCTCCTTTCCCGACGTCTTCGCTCTCTTCCCATTGTTCTTCCTACTGTACTCATCCGAGGAGTATGTCAACGACTTCTGTCGCTTCCTGTTCTCCCGATCCTCCTTGGTCTTCTGCTTTCTACTAGACACCGCATCCTGATTCTCCTCATTTTCAGAAGACGACGATGTCAGTTCACCCTTCTCTCGCTCTTTGTGATTCGCCTTGTTATGGTGATTTTGATCTTGAGAAGTGGACGCGATAGGAGGAGGCTGCAGGAATTGCGGTTCGGCGTCCGAACTTTCTCCACTTGAAGATTCGGACTTTGCTTTGCGGTCTTCCTCGTCGTGTTTCCCGCTGTCATCGTCAGACGATTCGATGAGCACACGACGCTGAAAAGAGTTGAGATTACAGTTCTGAACAGTGTGGAATGAACCTACCAGTGTTCCAGCATGCTCGCCCTTTCGAATCTTGTCCAGCGAATCGTGGTCACCTCGTGGCTTATCCGATCTTCTCCTCGACTTCAGATTCTCAATAATACTTCCTCTCGAAAGAATCATGGCCAACTGATGGTCTTTCTCCTCCTGCGTCATCTCCTTCGCCGACTTCCTCTTATCCAAATCCAACTCATCATCCAAAATGGACTCCGATTCTTCACTATCCTCGTCTCTCCGATGATTCTTCTTCTTGAGCTTCTCCTTCTCAGCCTTCCTCAGATCATTCGAATCATTCTTCTTCATCTCCTCCAGACCTTCTCGTTTCCGTTCCAGTTCTCGCTCTTCCTTTTGCCTCTTTTTCTCCTTTTCTGTATCCTTAAGAAGCATTGCTTGGCTCAGAGATCCTGATGATCCAGATGGAGTGGTTGTAGTAGTAACAGACGGGCTCGGGTGTTGACTGTCATGCACATTTTGAAGAACCTGACTTGGTTCATTTGACATGATTTGAGCGATAAGATCACTTTCAGCATCACTAACAACGGGGGTAGATGGAATACTTTTCCGCGGATCAATCATCGATTGAGATCTAGTTTGGAGAGCACTGGCAGCATTCGATGGTCCTGGTTTGGAGAAAGTATCCTCGTCGTGTTTTCCATTGTCATCGTCAAAGGATTCAATGAGCACACGACGCTGAAAAGAGATGAGGTTACAGTTCTGAACAGTGTGGAATAAACTCACCGGTGTTCCAGCATGCTCGCCCTTTCGAATCTTGTCCAGCGAATCGTGGCCACCTCGTGGCTTATCCGATCTTCTCCTCGACTCCAGATTATTGATCTTCTTGTTCCAATTCAGCTCATCATCCGATGTGGACTCCGGTTCTTCACTATCCTCGTCTCTCCGATGCGGATCCGTCATCGATTGAGATCTAGCTTGGAGAGCACTGACAGCATTTGATGGTCCTGGTTTGGAGATGGATGCATGTCGTGCTTGAACCTTGTCAGGTCGACTCGTCTTCGGTGTCACAGGTGGATTTCCTTTCGATGTTGTCGGCGGTTCGTAGTGAACCGGTGTTCCAGAAATCGAGTGACGAGGCGTCGAGTGAGCCGAGGAGGATACGGAATGTGTTTCAGTCCCCGTGGCTGCTGCCATTTGAGCTGGTGTCGGTGACATTGTCGAGAGATTCGGCATGTTTTGTGAGAAGAACGGAGGGCGTTTCAGAGGGGCCAGAGTTTCGGAGCTTCTCCTGGACGATGTTGGATCCGATGGAACCGCACCAAGATCATCATGAGGTGGCGTGAACGATGGTGAAGGGACAGGGAGGTCTGGGAGGGTGATACTTTGATGACGGAGTGTTTGAATGCTCGCTGGTCGACCCGTGGAGGACATTGAGTTGTGGCGAGACTGAAATTCGAGCATTTTGGTTGCATTCTTTGTAGTTATCACATCCTCACTGATTGCTAAACAGTACACCACTTTACTAATCAAAGTCATCTCATGTGTACATAAATCAAAACTATTCAAAAATGTAAGCCAAGAATAACTCACCACTGGAGACATGAGAACCGGCGGCTGTGTACTTCTCGGAGTTGTGACTCCTGATCCACTCGGAAGAGAAAATCCCGGATGTTGGTTGATGTTGACCTGGAGGGGTTGAGGATATGGTGTGCTTGATAATCTCGACTTCTTCTGTCTCTTCTTCTCCTTGTTGGATGCTGGTCGTTTCCTTTGATTTCTTTCCCTTTTCAATGCACTGGCAGCATGGCAAGAAGAACGGGACACTTCAATTATCAAATGGTTAACCTGCTTGATCTCAACTTTTTGAGACAGTAGACTTTCTGACAGTATCACTATTGACTGTTCGAATGGCGTGTTGGTTAAAGTGTGCAGATTTCTCCACAAGACCAAGTGAATACTTTCGATTTGTTTGATAATCAAAACCATCGTGTCATAGATCTTCTTCTTCTTCTCATCGGAAAGGACATCGTATGCTTCCGCAATTTCCTGAAATTCTTATGCTCAGAACTTGATATTCACCATTTTGAAAAGATCAGCTCACATTAAACTTGTCTACTGCTCCTGGATCCTTGTTCTTGTCTGGGTGGTATTTGAGAGCCATCTTCCGGTACGCCTTCTTGATTTCATCGTCGGTAGCGCCCTTGTTGATTCCTAGCGCTTTGTAGTAATCTTTTCCCATTTTGGCAAGATTCTGAAAATGCGAGATTGATGGCAGAGTTGGGTGAAGACGGTAACAAATATAACAGTAGTATTACGAGAACGAAAAACGATGACGCAAAGGAGAAGGAAACAGCAAAGTTGGAGGTTCAAGTTGCTTTTGATACCAATAAGAAGCGGTGAACTATGTCAGTTGACGGAATAAAACATTTTCATAGTGATCATGAGTACTAGCTCAGATCTCGAGAGAAGCTTTAGACAAAATTAGAGCAACTTTGGAGCATTCGTCTTGTTGTTAGAGCAGTTTGAGCAACATGGATGAACTCTGATTTATGTCAACTAATGTCTGAAAGTCAACACAAACCGGACGATTTCGAAAATTTTGAAGAAGAGTTTTCATTTTTGAGCATGTTCTCTGTTCAATTATGTTCATCGAACATTAAACAGAAACCTTGAAGTTCACTCCAAGGTGGTTCTCGACCCATTTGCGCGCTTTCGGTACAACAAATTAATAACCACCGTTAACGGCCAACTTTGGTTCATCATACATTTCCCAATATACATTTTGTAGACCAGGATTCAGGCTAGAGACCACCCAAGTTTCATGACTCTGAAGAATATTCTGGTCTAGTAATGAGGCAAGTTGTAAGAAAGTAAGCGCGTAATGTAAGCGTTGCTAACCTGCGACATCTTCGAGTTGTCATGGCTGAAAAATAAGGTCGTATGAAATGAAATAACTTTACTCATAATGCTTAGGATATGAACAAACGATATGCCAAGTTTATGTTTTCGTGACGTCTATGGTTGAAGTTACACTAAAATGTTTTTGTACGAGTAATTGTGCGCCACCCTGGATATCGATTCGAGGGGAAAGAACGTCGTAAAGGGGAAGAAAATTTGCGATCCAATAGGTGTAACAAGATTTTGGTAAACAGTCGTTTCTGAACCTCGGCGAAAAATCTATCGAATTAAAGTACTAAATGATTCATACAGTACCGTAGGCAGTAAGTTATACATTATGGCAGTTTTTAGCACAAAATCAACTTGAAGCAACAGAGGAAAATACTTTTCAATTACTTGATTTTTTGGAAGTTGGTGAGTGTTTGAAGCAAACCTAGATACCGTAAAACCTGTAATAGAAGCACATGTGCTGCTATTTTTCCAATTTTTTGTTGTGAAACCAAGAAATTCAAACAACTGACCTAAACCATGTTCAGACGGTCTTTGTTAGTAGCTTTCTAGAAATAGTGTATTACTAAAGGGTCATCACTAAGGTCATTTAGCTGTAGGACATATCAACTTTCCACACTTGCTTTCTACTGAAAATCTAATTTCTCTTACGTGGAAAAACACAATTTTTTCGCGAATTTTCCTCACTTTGATCTACTGCCAGTCGATGATGTCGTGTAATATTTCGTCTTCATCACGCATTTATGTCATTTTCTGGAAGGAACATCTGAAAATACCTAACAAAAAAAAGGAGTTCGCGATCACCTCGATAAAAAACCGCTCAGACTGTGCTAATATTACAGAGTGTGTCTCTTTTTCGAAAATTCGTTGAGGGTGTGCTTATATTACAGGTTTTACGGTAATTATTGAGTAATTAATTGATAAAATATTTAGGAATCCTCTTTCAAGTCTATCAAATTGCGTAAATTTCCGTTTTTCAAAATTC
This sequence comes from Caenorhabditis sp. 40 LS-2015, assembly GCA_900536305.3. NCBI lineage: Eukaryota > Metazoa > Nematoda > Chromadorea > Rhabditida > Rhabditidae > Caenorhabditis > Caenorhabditis tribulationis. The sequence goes on along the minus strand of LR545120.1, from coordinate 354,936 downwards.
GGTGCACTTTTTTGACATTAGTTTGACAGACTTGAGAGAAGTTTTCAGAGAAAGTTATCGACTGTGAAATGAAAATCTAAAACGGACACAATACATATGAAACAACATCTCTATTTCTTCGACACAGATTTGCAAGAGCACATAAAAATTAACAATTCTAATCAAAAGCACAAACAGAAGCTTCGCAAAAGTTCAACGCGCCTCCACCTCGCAAGCTCCGCCCCCTGCAAGATTGCCGCACGCAGTTTATCTTGCATTTTTTTGCCTTCATCGATGTTCAGCTTTCTCGATCGTGTTTATGAGCAATGAATCTGATTTTTTTTCAGATGTCTTGATTATGTTTCCTTACATAGAAGTTATTGAATTTGTTTTTTTTTTCAGAATGAGTGTGAAACAAGAGCGGTTCCGATCATGAAAATCTCATCACCACGAATGTGTAGAGCGGTTAGTCGAATCTGACATATCATACTTCTCCGCCAGTGTTTCAGATCTTTGATCTCACCTTCGATTGGCAGCTCTCCAAGTGAAACGCAGTTTCGGAAATGGTTAGTTTTCTTTTTTTTAATCTCTTTTGGTTCATGTTTTGATGGAACTCATAGCACTTTTTTACTGTCTCTGCAGTTTCTTGGAGATTAGCTTCAGAGTGTTGAGATTAAATGAATGCGGATGGAAACTATCGAATCTCGAAGCCAAATCGTTATGATTTCAGGTCGTCCAGCCACGCTACTCATAGTGGCTTTATCCAAATGCTTTCAATTCCTTTAACATTAGTTTTCAGTGCTCGATGAGACATCATTCGTCGAGACACCGAACAACATCCTGGATCTCTTGAGGAGTATGAATTTCGTCTGCTATGTGATCGAAATTTTGATTTGGTTCTAACTGAAATTCGACGAATTTTCTTTCAGACTATTCGATGGAATCCGTGCTGATTTTGCTGCTGAGGAACGCGAGAATTTGGTGAAGGATGCGTTTACAGTGTCGAAGGGAAAGAAGAAGTAAAGTAAGCGTATCATATTTTGTTATTTGATTCTATTCAAATTGCATTGTTTTCTTTATTAGTTTATGTGAATGGTTTATTATCATGATATTGAAGGTTTCAATTTTCAAATCTGCTTCTCTTCTCATCTTGGGTCGCGGTTTCAACTTTGCTACTTGCCTGGGAGGACTCCTCAAGATCAAGAAGCTTTCGTACATGCACTGTGAAGGAATCATGTCCAGTGAACTGAAGCATGGCCCACTCGTCATGGTTGATGAGTTCCTCAGCATCTGCATGGTTGTTTGCAATGACAATGTTTACAAGACATGTTCAAAAGGAATCGATATATATATTCCAGAACACTTTCCTATTTCAGAAGTCGTTGAATGCTCTTCAACAAATCGTCGCCCGCAAAGGATCCCAAATCATCATTGCCGATGACAGTGTTCCAGAAGGAGATTTCGCCGGAATGGTTTATTATTTTGCACTATGTATATATCCAAAGTGAAATAAACGCATGTGATTCAAAGCTTTCTCTGAAATAGTTTGCTTCCCCGAAGAAGAAAGACTTCTCTTCTTATGGCATTTTTCTTCATCTTCATGCAACGGAAGCTCCCGTTGCTCTTTTCGTCTGCTCCGGTTCTCTGACTCAAATTTCGAATTGGGGGAAGAAAATAGGAAACACTTCTTGTGGGAGAAAATAAAAGTGTTGGTTTTTCCGGTCGAAATCTGCTCGTTTCATAAATATCTACGGAAGTTTAGTAGGATGCAATGAACCGATTTCTAATATGCAGACACTTGTGAATTACGGGCGACTTCAAAAAGTCATTATTAGTTTAGGCATTTTGCAATTTTCTAGGACACCTTCTATTCGTCAACTTTTCATTATTCATTTCTATTATTGGTGACAAAAATGCGCTATGGAAAAGTGTACTTCTATGATCGAATGGGAAATCGAGAGCCTAGTGAGGCTGATAAGATAAGAGGTACCGATTGCAGTTGAAGGTTCACCATTCTTGAGTGGTTGAAAAATGAAAGAGAAAATATCGTGTGATCAAGTTTCCCAGCTCTCCCAATTGATTGATTGAACTGGAAGCTCAGCTGATCAAGCGCTTCTAATTGACAGTTTTCAGTTGATAATCGTCAACTTTGTGGACTCGAAAAATTGGTTCCCAACTGACCGATTTTTCTGAAAATTGGTGAATGGTTTAAGCAACTTGTTATCTACAAAAGAAAAATCTAGAGTTTGACTGACAAAATTTCAGAAAAGCAGGTAGTTGGGAACAATTTCCCAAATCCTCACAGTTGGTCTCTTCCAATTGAAACTTCCAACTAAATATAACTAGCTTTTGAAAAGTTCAGAAGCGTTGGAGAATTTCGAAGCGCCCAGGTTCCGACCGCCAGATGAGCCGAGGATGATGAAAAACTATAGAACGCAGTGTAACGGATTCTGAATCCCTCTGCAAATGTCGACTCACTTTTTTATAGTCTCTCCCCTCGACACCCCACCTCCAATGATGGGAGACTCGACGCCTCCGGGAGCAGGACTGCATCAGTATCTATCGGAATCGAATAGAGAAATGATGATGGATCTTCCGGCGAATATTTCCAATTTCGGGAGAGATGATGGGAGTTTAGGTAATTGATTCGAAACTTACCGGAAAGGCTGTGATAGTGCTGCATTCCCCTTCATCTCACTTTGAGCAGGTTTATCTTGGTTCGTATTGAAAATCTCGGAAAGTTGTCAACTAATAGAATGAAGATCTTATTGAGAAAAACATTTCATAGTTTAATAACTTTCTCAAATTCTCAGTGCCAGCCGAGATGAAGACAGACGAGTGAAAGCGATGTGGTTTCGTTAACGTTCAGTGTAAGGTTGTCAACTTTAAAGGTTTGGAAAATGGGTTTTCTGCATTCCAACTCTTCTAAAATCTTTTGAATGTATTGAGCCACTTCAGATCTTCATTTTTATAGTTGACAGTTTTTCGAAATAATCACAATAAAATAAGTTAGAACGCTTAAAAGAAACGGAGCCCGAAGTTCGGGTTCCATAAACGACATAATTTACATGACTTGTCTGCTACAAAAAGGTGGTCAGAAGCAAACTTTTATAAGCCCTGAAAGTTGACCACTGAAAATAGCAATTCTTTATACACTGAAATTCAAATCTTCCAGTCCTTCCTGCCAATCTGATGGGTGGCGACGAGACGAGCATTCCGAACATTGACCGATACCGAATGGATCTTCCCCCTGAAATCTACCCAAACGATCCGATGCCACGTGGAATCTCCACACCGCCCATGAATTTGAAGTTCAACCTGGGCTTAGATATTGGAAGAGAAGTGGACAGAGGCGTCATGAAAGGATTCGGAGGTGTGGAGAGAAACTACCAGGATCCGATGGTCGAGATGGAGCAGAAGTTGGGAAATATCAGATTCGAGAGTGGAGAGGAGGTAGGGAATTGAAAACTAGGAACAAAACAATCAGACAAAATTTCAGAAGCACGGAGGGCTGATTACAAAGTACGAGGAGGAAGACTATTTCGGTCATGAGATTTGTGCACAGTGTCAGGCAGAAGATGCGTATATGGAGAGAATGAGGAGACAGGCGGAGGAGGAACGAAGGAAGTATGATGAGACAATGAAAAGAGCAAAAATGTACGAGGTTATGACAAGGGAGAAGGAGGAGGCGTTCAAAAAGGTCAGTTTGAGAGGGCTACTAGGAAAGAAGTGTCGACAAAAGTCAGAAAAAAAGCTTCGTAGACCTTAACTTTTGCGACTTCGTAACTAATAAAATGTCGATCATAATAAGATCTACATTTTATTAGTTGACAGCATTTTGATATACCCAATGTGAACCGAGATTGATGACTTTGAGTTAAGGAGAAGGGTGAAACACTATTACAGTTTGAACTTTGCGCAGCCATAACTCGAATCTTGTGAGAATTTTGCTACTTTTTATTTGATAATTTAATTCTTCAAGGTCAATTTCACCTTGAGAAAAATTTGGAGAAAAATTTGTTTTTTCAAAAAGTTTCATTAAAGAGCAGAGACCATGTTCATCAACCAAACAGTGAGATCCCAAAAACAAGACACAGTCTTCATTCATTCTAAAAATCAAAGTCTCCGTTCTACTTTGTCTACTTCTTCGACTCCACCGTCACCACATCCGGCTCCTTTCTCGGCGACTTCTGTGCCGGAGTGGGCGCCTTGTTGTTGGCCAGATTATCGTCATCTGCCGTGTCTTCCTTACTCATCTGCCCTCTTCCAATCGCCTTGTAGTCCGACTTTTTGTATCCCATCACTGATTTCGCCTTCACAGTTGATACTTGCTTCGAAGAAACCGGCGGAGACAGGGAAGGCATTTTGAGTGAAACCCAGCGACTGTTCTGAAAAATAGCACATAGTAGAGTAGCCTACAAAAAATATGTACCTTGAAGAATGACCCTGGATTCTCCCAATGAAAGTTAATCTTCTTCAACTGTCGGACAGTCTTATCCACTTCCGTCTGTCCTCCAATCTCCCAATCAAACGGAGTATCCCAAGTGACTTTCGCCTTGTTCATCGTGTCCTTCAGAAACTGATAGATAATCTCGTAGTTCGGATGAGTATAATAATTCATCAGTTTGAGCATTTTGTCGATTTCATTCAGCTGTCGCCGCATTTCCTGAGTCAACCTTCCCGGATTTTTCTCATCAACGAATAAACGATGAAGAGACGCCTGATCCTTGAGAGCATCCACCGGAATATCATCGTTGTTGGTCCATGGAAGCTCGACGAAGAATTCGGCAATCATGTACATCAGAGACCACAAGTCGTCGTGGCGACCCTGAAAAGAGTTGTTGTCAGACTCCGGTTATAGAGTCAATTCACAATGAGATCTATCGATTGTAACCAAGAACAGTTACTTCCTTACTCATCTATTGTTCTCGTTACAATTCATAGCTCTCATTGCGATTGACATTTCATAAATTGACAACTTTTTGCTAGCATCTCTAGTTCCGGACATAAACTATCTCTAGTTCCATCTGCGAAATTGACAAACCAGTTCTTTCTGCAAGTGAGCATTGGGCGATGCATACTGATGGGTTCCACGGAAATCAGTGTGCGGACGAGGAACCCGGTATACGTAGTCGTCCTCGTCTTTTTCCTCCACACTAACATCTACAAGGCCTCGTGGCGCCCTCAGTCTTCGGTTCATGTTCCTCTGAAATAAAAAGCTCACATAACTTGACATCTGAAGGGCGAAGATGCTCCCCAGTCACATAGACAGTCATCTTACCTGAACATTCAATTGCTCGACTCGTGCTCTGTTATTATGACAATGCTTGCTCTTGGTCTTCTTCACTCTCGACGGCTTCTCTCCCGACGGCTTCACTTGATTCGTTTTCACTTTCTTCTTCGAATCTTCTACTTTCTTCGTCACATTTCCATCCGTCCTTAGCGGTGATTTAACAAATCTATAACTAGATTGAAGGACTACTAATCTCAAAACTCTCACTTTCTCGCCAAACCAAAATCAAACAGTAGAACTCGACGACTTCGGAGCTCCGAGATGGTGTTCATGCCGATCGCGAAGTTGTTCGGTTTGATGTCTCGATGCACGAATCCATGATCATGCATTACTTTTATGCTGAAGACTCCATTCTTTTATTGTCACTTTCGCTGGAAACTCACGCATAGAGACATTGGATTCCAATGCGGGACCATGTTCCATCTGTCCACACTTCCGGATTCGGGCTTCTCGATTTCAGCATTTTAAGATTGTCGCCGAGTAACTCTAGAACAAGGAATTGGAAACGTGGTTTTCTTCCTCCTGAGATGAATTCAGGGAATACAGTATTCTTGGGAAGCTGTTGCAGCACATCGATCTCCAGCTTGATCGCAGATCCTCCCTCTTGAGAACTCAATTCCAACTTCATCGCATAGAACGTCTTATCATCTTTTGTCACTTTGAAAACCTGTCCGAAACCTCCCTCGTCGATTTTCTTCAACAGCTTGAATCCGTTTACTCTGTAATCGTATTTGGATTTTGAGCAATGGTTTCTGACCAACGATTCTCCAATCTTAAAATTGTGCTCATCCTCCTTCTCCCCATTTGCATTTCCTTTGGAATCCGACATCATCTGAAGACTTGGACGCTTAGCTAAACTGTGAATGACGGAGGCGATCCAACGAGAAGACACTTGGATATCGAGTAAACGTTTTTTGGAATAGTCACGTTTTGTTTGAAATTTTGTGACCACACTTGTTGCAAACAAGGTGTCCCTAAAAGGTGCTGTGCAGTAAGATAGAAAAGTTGGCCGTTTTTAGTGGAAAACCGTCGAAAATGGTCTACGTCGAGCAGTTGAAAAGGTACTTTTCGATTACTCAATTTTTCTGAATCTTGGTGGACGTATTAAGCAACTCTAGATCTTGATTTGTGTAGTAGACAACTTTTTTGGAAACTGACTCTCAAGTCCGTTAGATGGAGTATAGTGACGCAACCGCAAAATCAGCCTCTATCGAACCTCCTTGATTGGGACTTCCAGAAAAAAAAAGAAAAAACGGCCAAATTGGTTATATGGATACTGTAGGTCCGGGATTCTGGAAACCTCCGAACCGTTCTATACTTCCATGTAGAATACTTTTCTCAGAAGAAATTCAAGAAGTGATCCACAGGGAAATGTTGAAATTCTGGGGTGAGGAGCATATGTGTCTACGAAATTACAGTAAACTAGAGACTCTTCTGAACTCACTTTTTGAGAATTTGAACATTCTCGAGCAGAGATGAGCGGGATTCCATCTACATTCTTTCTTACTCCTTCTTCCGGAATTGGGACTGTTCTCTTCCGCCTATCTCTGCTCCCCTAGTAAACTCTGAAAGTTGAAGTCCGGTTTCATAGCTATAGAAACATTCAACACTTTTCAGGAAGAAGCCGAGAGAAACAAGGCACTTCGTGACCATGTCGATCGAGTGAATGCAGAGATGATCGAGCTCAAAAAGAGAAGACCGAAATCGCCGGTGGTAACTTTTCGAATTATCCGATTCCCGGAAAATGAGATAACTTTTGCAGCAAGAGAACTACATCTTCCGCCACGAGTCGCCCAGAATGCGCGACGCCGAGCAGAGAACTCGACAAGATGCATACAGAGCAGAACTGGACAGACAGGTCGAGGAGAAACGGCTGAGGAGAATCGCGGAATTCGAGAGGAACGAGGCGATCGATGCGACTAGTAACGCAAGAGCAGCACTAGAGTGAGATCAGTCGAGTTTTCCACTGTATTCTTTCCCTTTTCAGATTCGCCAATGCCAGAGAAGCAGAGAGAAAATCGAATGAGCACGCGAAGGAGATCGCCAGAAAACAGTTGGAGTTCCAGATGGAGATGAGCCGAGTCGGTGCTCCATCCGATAGAAACTGGTTGTGGTGGGCGGAGCGACCGGATGAGCATGGGTGGAGGGATGCGAGGTTGAAAGGGTTGAAGCATACGAATCAGGTCGAGAGGAATCAGACCATTAAGTGAGATATAAGTTTGCGAATCGGGATGACAAATCAATCCTTCCTGTCACATTAACCAAGTTTATTTCGGTTCCTGTAGCAGATATCAACAAGTTGTCAACTAATAAAATGTTTCTCGCGTAGTGTTCAACATTTTGTTAGTTGACCACTTTTTGATATCTGGCACCTGAAGCGAGAAAAAAGTAGTCAAATGGACGGAAAAGGGTGCCGTTACGGTATAAGACTCCACTCATTACTGGCTCTTCCCATTGTAATGTGCTGATACTAGTTTACCAAACTTGCTTCCAGTTTTTCATTCAAAAAAAAATAGGGATGTTCGAAACTGAATTCGGAATTCCAAAAGTTCCAAAATCTTTTCCTATTACTTGCCTCAGTTTAAGAAATTCCATTCGGAACATCTCAAAAAAAACCTTCAAAACTCAAAGCCAAGAAAAATTCAGAAAATCCAAAGTTCTGAAATTCTGTGTTTTCAAAATTCAAATTTTTCCATCACAGTCGAAGGAGCTTTAAAAGTGGGCGGAGTCTGCTAAATTCTAGTTTATCGTACGATTTATTTAAGTGGATAATAGAGTTTGCGATGGTAAAATTCCAACTACGTTTGTTGTCAGACAATCCATCGGAATGCTGGAAGAATTCAAAGCCCGCCAAGCCCATGACGACATGGTCATGAGAGACAACCGCAGAGTGAAATACGATAAACTGCGAGAGCAACTCCATGAAAACTCGAAGATGCTGTATCCTCTGACGAAAACTGAGAGTCGTCCTATCATCGTACAACCGGATCCACGTGTCGAGGCGGCATGGAGAGAGGCTCATGAGAAGTACGATAAGAAGTTCACCGTGTTGCAGGACAACGCGTTGAAGAGTATCTCTGGGGCAGCATTGGATGGTGGTAAGATTTCAAGAGTTCTAGATCCCTTTTGATAATCTCAATTTTCAGTGGCTCACGCCACCACATCCTGCCGTCGATGTGCTCGGTGCGCTCGACCATTGGAACGGAAGACGACGTTGGTGGTTAATCGTGGCGAGACCATTCTACCCCACCAGACCAATTGGCACAGAGCTTGATTTATACCTCCTTCTTTTACTAGTCTTTCTTTTATAGTAATTCAAAAAAGTCATTTATTGAAGAAATCTCTTGTTTTCTAAATATCCGGAAACAACATCATTGGTATATTACGTGCGGCTCGAGGATCGCCCAGTGGTTGTCCAGAAGTCATTTTGATGTCTTGTGGCCCTCGAACGGAGATTGGAAGCGTCATTCCTCCATCTGCTAGCCACTGTTTCCGCGTTGTTTGATCAACGAACTCGATGCGGAACTTGACGTCGCATGACTGAATTAAAAGTGATTTATTTTACTAGGGAATGGTTTGAACATGATTATGACGCTTCATGCTGTGGCTGGCATCATTGGAATCAGGAGGTTCTGACATTTATGGCCACTAACGACCTCCAGAAATCGAGTTGTGAGCTTCTGACGTACACTTCTCGCGAGCTAAAGAGAGGAACCGTCGAAAGCTCCTAACTCAACTTCTGGAGGTCGTCGGCAGACTTTGAAAATGTCAAAATACGTTTCAGAACTTGCTCTTTCGAATGAAGCTTGTCACACATAATGAAGTAGTCAAAGCCATGTTTGCAACATACTGATTTGAAAGTGAGCAAAAATTGCGCGGTGAAATACTGATTGTCCGTTGGATCGACGACTTCTTTCAGGGATCTATCCTGCTGAAAAAAAAAGACAGGTTTTTAAAATAAAAAACGCAGAGTTCTCACAGAATGATTCGAATGATGGATGATGTCTGCGAAGACATGAATCGAGCGGAACTGTGATGGATGCGTTGAAGTGATCGCACCATCTACACGAATCGGAATAGTTTCTCCCACCGTCACGGTGATTGGTTTGTCTCCTTCTACGGATGGTGTCGTTGATATCTGCAAATTTCAAACGTATGGAGATGTTCAGATTGTTGATATCACCTTGAAATCCATATGGAAGAATTGCTGGAAGAAGAACCTGGGGAGCATATATGGAATGGTTGCAAGTTGTTCGGTGATGGTGTGCAGAAGTTTGACGGTCTGAAAAACTGGTCATCTGAACATCCAATGAAGTACAATTTCGAACATTAATATTAGGATAAGACTCGTATCGAAGATGTTTGATTCTTTCGATCACCCATTCCAGTCGCTCTTTCTGCAGTAACGAGCATGTTCGGACAGCGTTCAATGGTGGGATTTGGACGATTCTGAAATTTTGACTTTATATTTTAGACCTATATGAAAAAGAACTGACGTGTCTGGAGATTGTCTCTTCAAGACCACTCTAACGGCGACAAGCAGTACTGATATCCGTATATAGTAGAGAGTGATCAGATCAAACGATGTTGAATCGGCACAGAAACTCGCTTTGCACAGTGTCGACCATTCTGACAGTGCCTCGTTGATGGACACTTCACATGGGGCAAGCTGAGGGATTTTCCTAATATTATTCGAATATTAACTATCGTAACTTACTGCTGCTAGAAGTCTCTTCGCCATGATCGGATTGTAGAAAGAGTCAGGTTGAAGGGCACCGGAGAGAACAGTTAGAAATGGATGGAGGACGGAGACCATGTGGAAGTTCGCATAGGAGCTCGATAGCATCGCTGATGTCATTCCGAGTGGGAACCGTAGATCAGCTCCAAATTGAGATCCAGATTTAGCCGACTTTAGACACGAAAGAGCGCTTAGTAGATGTTGCTGCTGCTCATCTAATTGATCAAGACCCAACTCCGTCAACTGAGAATTTGCGATTTCTCGGAGGGCAGTCATCCACTTTTTCTCATAAGGTGCCATGTGTTGCATATCGATACTTTTCAGGTTTGGAGCAGCAACACTCTTCCAATGTCCATTTCTAAACGCACTTCTCGCTGTTTCATACTTCGCCAGGTCGGATTCCTCGTATAAAATTTCAGGGAAGCTTTCGGGATGCGATATTCCAACGGCAAGAACCAAATAAGAGAACTGGCTTGGATATGCATCAAACAGGTCCGACTTTTCATTCATCATCTGGCACGCCCAATTGTTGATCTCCGGAATGTAGAGCTTGTCAGTGTCCACGAGTCGACATAACAGTTCCAGTCGTTCCTTCTGGTTGTTATCGTTTGGAGAGGAGGATTCGAAGGCGGAGTACAACGCTGATATTATCATCGAAGAGAATGCGAACTGTGTGTAGGGGAAGGCAAGGAGGAAGTCACCAACGGCACGGTAGAGCTGGAAACAGAACATGTTCATGTGTGGAAATTTCCATAAGATCGTTTGTCTTTGGAATAAAGAATGGTACGAAAAAGCTATCAACATGCAAAAATGAAAATCAAAAGGAAATTTATCGATTGAAACAATGAGTTCATCGATCCAAATATCGTTCACATTTTTGTAGCATTCTTCATTCAGGACAAAAACCTCCACTCACCTTGGAAGCCAGATTCGGTTTCAACCTCCCACAAGTGCACGTGCTCACTACAACCACCGCGAACGAGATCATTGTAGATTCTATAAAATCCTGAGATTCCCCATCAAATGTTCTCGGCGAGCAGAACACTTGTGTAGAGAAATAGACGAACTTGACGCAAACTTCTGGGTTTGCATGGGATCCGTATCCGGTGTTCGATATCACTAGCGTTTTCAGAAGCACTAGGTTTTCGATCGGACAGTTCTTCGTAAGAGATGTGCAGGCGTCGAAGAAGTTTATCAAGGATCGGTCGGACATTCCGGGTTTCATGGATTCGACGAACGTTTTGACTTGCTCTTCTGTCCAGATGTTCGGGAAGTTGGCGAGTCGTTTTAGTTGCTTCAGAATTATCGTGCACCGAGATTTCGACGATCCTCCTTTTTCCATTAGAAGATTCAGCAGCAAGTTTATCTATAAGGAACACTTTTAATTTGGAAACAAAAATTCAAACAATTACTTGTTTAGAAATCGCATATCTGATTTCGATGCATAAACTTGTGGTACTGTCAATGAAGGCGTGAAAGTATTCATCACTTATCGTCCTTTGAAGTATCGTATCAGCGATTCCGAACACTTGTTCAACAACCTGCGTCGTGGCACTCATAGTAGAAAGGGCTGAGCACAGAAGCACTTTTCTCGATTCCGATGTTTCATCTTCCTCCAGAATCTTGCCGATTTGAAGAACAATCGATTCGGAGAACGTTCGCGATATCGATGCAAACTTCTTCAGAGCATGACAAGTGGCTCGAAACTCTCCTTCATGATTAGTTGAAAGCGATTCTCGGATCAAATGATGACACTGATTGGATTCCGGGAGAAGAGGGGAGAGCTCAGCGATGACGTCAAGAACAGTCTCTCGAGCACTGGGATCGTTGGAATGGCTAACAGTTAGAATCCGACGGAAGATTTCCGTGGAAGAGAATGCGAGTGTTAGATGGGAACCGCACTGGCTGAGGGCTCGAGCGATGGCTACCCGAAGATCGAGACCGCTGAAAGGAGATAGCTTACAGCACAAAATCTTGATTCAAAGATGTACCCGTCTTTGAAAGCGTCGGCTACTCGTAGCAGCAGAGAGTTGACGAATGTCGGAGCCGGATTCTCTTCAAACAACGTTCCTAGCCTTGAGATCGTTGCCAGTTGCTCAGAAGTCACTCCTCGTAGACCTTTGTCGAATTGTGTTTGGGCTTGAGCAGTGCCCGACATTCTGTAAACTAAGCCGATGCTTCGCACAAACAGTCAGCAATCCGAGATACAACCATCGCTAGAATGAGGAAAATCAACTCTAATTATTTCAGCAGCAGAAAGAATCAACGAGACGGTTTGTTCATTTTAACAGAACAAGAGAACAGAAAAAAAAATGAAATTGAATTCCAAAGGAAATGTATGAGGTGATGAATATTTAAAACGGTTGAGGTTTGAGATTCAGATTTCAAAGGAAGCATTAAACATGATTATAAGATCCTAAATTAGATAAATGATGATTGGGTGGAATGTCTTTTTGTGGGGGCAACAGGTAGCTTGGGATATAGAGATGGTAGAATATATGACACACATTTATGAAATTGTTTTTGTGATGCTAGTCACGAACTTTGTTCATCTCGAAGACTTGAAGACCATCAACGATTTTGAGCTCTTTAATTCCTTGCGGAGTGAAGAAGATGAATTGATTGTGTGGAAACTTCTGGGTGGCGAGCTCGACGAGAAGATCCATGACGAGCTGGAAATAAAGAATTGTTTGAGAACTTTTTTTTTAAAGCCAACCTTTCTGTTCATCATATCCATAAAGACGTCGAATTCGTCAAGCATCCGGAATGGCTGCTCCATGACTTCCCACAGCGACATGACAAGCGCAGCTGTCACAAAAGACCGTTCTCCTCCCGACAATCCTTTCAGATCACGATTCTTCTTTTTCTTCGGTTGCTTTTTCGCCTTCTTTCTGCGGGGTGCGCGACCATCATCGCTATCATCACTATCCATCGCATCCTCTTCCTCCTCCTCCTCTTCGGGCTCTTCTTGCTCTTCCGGTTGCCGATCAGCCATTGGATCTTTCTCCTTACAGGATTGCACGTTCACATTCAAGGTCTCCTTGTCATGATCGAACTCGAGACCACCGATGAAGTGTCCGCGTACTTCCAGAAGCTCTCGGAACTTGTCGCAAACCTTCATCTCGGTGTACTTCTTCAGACTGGGATACGTCTTGCAACGAGCTTCATGCACGGATCTGAGGTTCTTCACAGCGTCTTGAAGCAGTCGACACGAGTAACGACGGTGGGCAAGCTTCTCCTTGAACTCCTTGACAGTGTCCATAGTGATAGACATGTCACAACCTTCGCGTGCTCGCGCGATAGTCTTCTCAAGCTCCGCCAACTTTTTTTTCGCTGCTTCAGTCATGGGGAAATCTGAAAGATCGGGAGGATCCTCTTGTCCAGCCGGCTTCAGTGTGACCTTTTTCTCTTCTTCAAGCCTACTAACTGCTTCATCTCGTTCTGTTTTGAGTCTAGCTTCGTCATGGAACATCTTATTTTCTTCAGCTCGTAGCTTATCGAGACGGATTTTGTAAACATCTCCTTCCGCGTCGAATGACGACATGTCTGAGTGCAGCTTGTGAGCTCTAGCGCTCAACTCCTTCAACTCCGTTTGCAATTCATTGTAAACGGTTTGGGCTTCTTCTTGCGCTGCTAGAGCTGGTCTCATTTTCGCTTTCACGTCTTCAATCTTTTCCTGAAGATCCTTAATCTCTTGCTGACTCTCCGGATTCTTCGTTTTCAACTCATCGATTGTGTCAGCCATTTCGGTCAACTTCTCTTCATTAGACGACTGCGCGATTTCCCTCTTCAGCTCTTCCACATAGTGCTGGGCTTCATCTTCCCGATTTCGGAGTTGCCTCAGCTTCCTGTCGAATTGTTCTAGGTCTCTTTCAAGCCGGATAATCTTTGAAGGGTACTCCTTAACCTCCGCCTCTAGTTTTTTATGTTCAGCGTAGTCAATGCGCATTTGCTTCTCGACATCCTTGTAATCTCTTGATAAAACTTGTTCGTCGGACCCTCTTTTTGCGTTGAAAACACCCGTGACTCGTGCACCATTACCAGTGTAGAAACGGTATTGACCGTTGGGTCCTCCAGCGAATGCTTGCGCGGCTTCAGGAGTCCAGGCCCGCTTGGCATGTTGGGGCGGATTTTTGCTTCCCATTATGTTCATTGCATCGGTTTTGTCCACTAGTAGAATGAACTGCTCGCAGCCAGTTTTGTCGATAATGAGGTTGCTGGAAAAGGCATTATATAAAGTCCAGTATTGAATGAAAACTTACCTAACATCTGGATCAGAGATTTTCAACGTACGATACATCGTCTTGAATTCATTTGTATTCGGTTCTTGAAGATTATCATAGCATCTTCCCGAGAAGTGGGACACGTGTATGGTTGGTCGCTGGTCATGCGGAACCTGAATCCGATTGATAATATCACGAAGAATGGCAGCATCTTTTTGAGAGTGACAAATGAAGTCTTTGATAATGTTTTTGAAGCATTGCTCGACAGCAAGAGCCCATTGCGGATCGCTAAGAGTGACGAACTGTCCGATTGGTCCTTTTGGCAGTTTATCGAATTCCGACTGTCGTTCGTTGATTTTTCTCAAAATCGTAGCCATGCATGGTCCAAATCTGAAACGACGGGATGAATGGATTATATTCGGTTCTCACTTACATGTTGACTGAATTATCTTTTGCAGCTCTAGCACATTCAAGTTCCCTCTGTAAATCTTTGAATTTCTCATTCATCTTTCTCAGGGCATTCGAGGACTTCATGGCCTTCTCTCGAGTTCTACTCTCTTCCCCTTTGAGCATTTCGATTTCCTCTTTCAGTCGATCCGGCTCATTGCCCATTTCCATATTTTCTCTCTCTTGTCTGAGCTGGCGATACTCTCTCTCCTTTGATTTCAGCTTCTCAGAAACTTGTCCGTTGCCTTGTGAGGCTAAGAGCATTCTGTACTTGTCTTCGGCCTGCGCAATCAATCGTTCCACGGAAGCGATGTCCTTCTTTTTCCTTCTCTGTTGATCAGTGTACCCTTGGATCTCCTCCTGGAACACCTGGACTGCTGACATCGCTTCTTTCAGTTGAGTTTTCGCCTCTGCTACTTCACCAGTCTGAACGTCAACTTCATCACCGACGTCTTGAATTTTCGTCTGAACCACATTCCTCGCGGCACGATTATTAGCGTAGGCATTTTTACACTCGACCTGCAATCTTATGTGGCACTCTTGCTTCTTCTTATTGAGCAGAATCTCGTCGTCATAATCTCGAACTTTGCAAAACAGGAGCTTCCACATATAGACCCTGGAAAGTTCCTCATCATCTTCCAGCCTCGCTTGCAGCTCTCGTTGCTCTTGCATTCTCTTCAGCTTTCTCTGCTCGATGGAGACCTCCGAAGTCTTCCTTTCCGCGATATCCGCGCAGTCTTCAATCGAGGCAGCGAAACGAACATACGATTGTCGGATATTCTCGAGGTTCGTGGATTCGAGGTAGAGCTTGTAGACACTGGCTGGCTTGAAGTTCGCCAGGAAGCTTCTAGATCTGTCCTGACTCATCCAAAAGGCAGGGTTGGAAAGATGAATGTTGAATCGGCTGACGATTCGATCGATATCGGTTTTCTTTTTGCTAATCACTCGTTCGGTTTCCTGTCCACTTGATGCTACTTTAATACTCTTCATGATGTATGTTGACGAGGTTTGGTTAATGGTTCGTTCCACAGAAATCAGCTCGTCGAAATCCGGATGAGAATTCAGACCTTCATTGGTGAGAGTGATGGTGATCTTTGCTTGTCTGGAAAACATCGGTTTATTCCAACTAGTGCTGAACGGACGAGATATACGGAAATATACTAACGACGGTTCATCTTCAGAATGAAGAGTGTTGCGAAAAGGTCGGCAACTGACAAAATGTGGCTCACAATGAGATCAATTGATTGTGTGGGAGAACAAATTGAATAATATAAACGTTGAGCTGACATTTGGTTTTGTTTCTCGTTCGAAAAAAAACGGAAACAAGCCATATCTCAACTCACCGTCTCTATTTTCAACTGCTCTTTCGCGGAATCGATAAATTTCACTCTAAGCCACACTTGGTCATGAAATAACTTTTTCGTAGCACTTTTCATCCTAGAGGTAAACCGTTTTCCGTACATTGCCGCAATTTTTTAAACTATCATCAATGAATCTTACTGTGTTCCATCCTTGATGTACGACTTCACCGTGTTTCCTCTATCATTGTCAGATCCTCTTCCTCCGAGACCCAAGTTGATGGCAGCGAACAAAGCGCTCTTTCCACCTGCAGAATCATTGATACAAAGGGATCTCGGCCAACGAACTCACTTCCGTTGGGGCCACCGATATAGAAGCAATTGTTTTCTTTCGTTCGGAAATCGATTTGCAGGTTCGCATGGCACATAAAGTTGATGAGTCTAACAGAAGCAACACGACCAGCCACAGCGATTCTTTCTGAAACGCTGCGTTTGATTGATTTTCTAAATTTTCGAAAAACCTTCTATTAGTCTGGGCCTTTTCGCTGGAACCAATGACGACGTTGCCTCATTATCATCCATTGTTGAGCAAGACGGTGCTATATTTTCGTTTGGACTCGCGCCAGTCCTCTTGCTCATATCCCTGAAACTATTTCTCGTTGTTTGGATGACACTTTACTCGAGAAGAACACACAAACACAACGAAACAAGCAAATTTCAAAAAAAAAACCAACTTTTTCAGGGGATTATGGATAGGAGTGTTGCAGGAATAATTATGAATATCAGTCATTTCGAATAAACATCAGAATTTATATAAATTGATTTATAAAGCTTCGAAATTCGAATCGTTCCGCGAAAAATCGAAGGAACGGGTTTTCTAGGCCACCGGAGGAGACAGCCACTTATTGAATAGTGCGATTTGTTGCAACCACTTGCTATACAGTGAGGATAGAAAAAATGTTGCAGATAGCGATAAAATCTAAGATTTTCCGATGAAAACTTTATCTCTACGCGTGCGATATCGATTGAGACTTCTAGAGACCTCCGGTGAGAAAATATTTAGTGGTCGGATGCGGGCTCTAGTTTTTTTCTGCTGCTGAATATGAGGTGAAGAAAAAGAAAGGAATATCGACATGTGTATGAGAGAACGCTGTGAGTGATACCTCGGAAACAAAATTATTGCGTACGGATTTCGCTGGAAGAGCTTGAAAGTGTTTAAAAAATGAACAAAAAATAGCGAAGAGCAAGCGAACAAGAAGGAAAAAGTGTTTCGCAAAATTGCAAACTACAGTAACAATTACTTCCTCATAAGACCTGTTAATTTTTTTGGGGTGGTGTCCCTTTAAGGGTACCGTATCTTTTTGCATGAGACCTGATATTTTTTAATCTAAATATTTATATAAAGTTTTTTATCTATATAAAGTGTATATGTATAAAGTTTCTGAGACTGTGTTTCTAAAAGAATACCGAATTAGTATTTGATGCAAATTGTTCTTTCGCTGAAAAATCTTTATTTATGATTGAATCGAGGAGTGCATGCCAGGTGAAGATTGATTTCTGTAGTAAAGAAAATTTGAGCAAAAAATCTTCTGAATGTATTACACTGGTCCCCTTTGTTCCGTGTCTCTCCCATGTACTTTTTCCCCCGTCCATCTCACACATTTCACAACAGAACGAGTGATACCCTCTCTGATGCAAAACAAACTTCAGGGAAAGTTTGTTTGCCGTTTCGGTCAGACGTAAGTGTATTAAAGCCTGAAAGAAGACTGTCGAATTATGACTCATAATCAAACTTTTACTCTCGAGTTGCAGTTTTCCAAAAACGTTTTCCAATCAAATTCAGTTCTATGTTGCAAATCCGATCCAATTGTAATAAAATGAATGTTTTGCTCTTTCTCTCTTTCATTCGACACCACTAACCCAGTTGTTGGCTCCCAATCTCTTTTCTCCTCAAATAACACATCACTTCCACCCGCTCAATGTCTCAAAGAAGGTTTTCATCCTACCAGAAATCATGTCTCCGTATTCTGAATCTTATTCCAGAAGTTTCAAGATGTCGGTAACGGCGAAAAACTTCTATCGTCGACCGCTGCCAGAGACCTGCATCGAGTTCTCTTCAGAGTTGGGCAAGAAACTTTTCACTGAAGCACTTTTGAAAGGATCCGCGAACATTTACTTCAAACTTGCGTCACAATTCCGAACTCAGGATGAGCCGGCGTATTGTGGTTTGAGTACATTAGGTAACTCATAATACAAAGTTTAAATTTTTTAAATTTACTTCAGTGATGGTTCTGAATGCGCTAGAAGTGGATCCAGAGCAGGTTTGGAAAGCACCATGGAGATTCTATCACGAGTCGATGCTTGATTGCTGTGTGCCACTGGAAAATATCAGAAAGTGAGCGTCACTTTTAATTGAAGAGCGAACTTCAAGAATTCAGATCCGGTATCAACCTGCAACAGTTCTCATGCCTCGCCACGTGTAATCGTCTCAAATCATCAGTAAGCTATGGTGAAACTACTCCAGGTTCGAGTTCTTATTTCCGATTATTTCAGCACTAATCTTGTGTTATAGACTTCCTCAAAAAGTTTCGAACGTCCCTGGTGAATTCTGTTCGAAGTGATGATCAAGTGCTGGTGGCCAGTTACGATCGGAGTGTTTTGGGACAGACCGGAACCGGACACTTCTCTCCGTTGGCTGCCTATCATGAAGATTCAGATCAAGTTCTTATTATGGACGTGGCGAGATTCAAGTATCCGCCACACTGGGTGAAACTAGAAACCCTTCAAAAAGCCCTGTGTTCAGTCGACACAACAACAAAGAAACCACGTGGATTTGTGGAGCTGGAGCTGAGAAAAGGTACCCGTCCATTGATAATGTACGGTTTGAAAGCGTATGTCAATGTCAATGACTCGGACTTCGCCACATCCGTAATCTCATGGAACGAATTCCTATTATGTGATCCGTTGGAAAACGAGGAAGAAGAATTCCAGTTGTGCTGTCGAAAATTCGGTCAATGTTTCGCCCCGCACGCTCTCTGTTGCACTCAGAAAACGTTTGATGCTGACCAGAAAAACTCATGTGCTGAATGCTCGAGTGATCATAGTGATGCATGCAAGCTGATTTGTGCTGAAATCAGAAGAACTCGATTCGCGGAAGTTTTTTCAAGCTCTGCTGTCGCTGCATTGCTAGTCGCCTGGCCCTTCAAGCATGGATACTCCGAAAGAAGTGATCGAATTGGAAACTTGGCGGAGAAGTACAAGAAAGGATTCTCAGCTGAAACGATGAATGAAATGGGTAGGTTCACCTAAAACTAATATCTCTATTTGTAACAATGTAAATTCTTGCAGATCAGCTGACGACTCAGATCCGAACACTCATCTGCTGCTCCAAACCACCTGTCGTCATCAATATCAACAAACCCGACACGACTAATAACAAATGCTCTAAAAACAAAATCGGTGAAGCATGTGCTTGTGCGAACGATGTGCACTTGTGATTTCTTTGCATATGAAATTTTACTGCGTAACAATTTTATTACTGGGAAACATAACATATTAAACATGCATTAAATAAAACCGAAAAATTCAGACGGTCGTCTTGAGAGGCTTCACGAGGCTTCTGACGACTTTCTTACATGGCTTCAGGCTTCTTGTAGCCCAAGTCTGCAACTTTGTCTCTTTCTTCGCTTTTGCCAACTTCGGAATCGTCTTTGGAACAGCCGAAGTCGAACTTTGTGATTTCTTCTTGTAAGGTCCTCTTTTGATTCCTGTCTTCGTTTTTCGTGGAGCCTTTGGAATCGATACTTTTTCTTTTGGCGGGTCTTCAGTTTTGATCGATTTTTTAACTTCTTGCATGTTTGGGTAGAATATGGTCGTATCCCATATTTCGAGGTCGTCATCCGAGCTTTGCTCTTCAGTCTGCTGACTCGAAAGTTTCGATTTTTCGTCTTCGAGATTTACAGCGATTGTTGTTTCCTTTTCTGCCTCCTCCTTGAGTTTTTCTGGCTCCTTCTTTTCTGGCTCCTTCTTTTCTGGCTCCTTCTTTTCTGTCTCCTTCTTTTCTGCCTCCTCCTTGAGTTGAAGATCCTCGGAAGTGGCTGGAACTTCAACTTTGATGATTTTTGTAGGCGGAGTTAAACATTCGTCCATTGCTCTTTTCTCTCTTTCTCTCTGGCTCTTTGTCTGAAATCCTTGTTTTTTTTTGTTCTCAACTCAAGTTTCGAACTCACGCAGTCCGATTTGGCTGTGTAGCTCTCCTCGCATGTTTGCCACAAGCTGTATGATTCTTCCGCCAATCTGATTCTGATGTACGGTGGGCGATCCGCGGGTGGCTCCAATTTCTCAGGACAACCGTCGTACTCGATGATCCAGTTTACGTTCGGTCCCGATTGGAATTGATCTCGGAGACAAATCATCACTTTCGCTACGCATGCCGTTGCCGTGTCATGATACTTTCCTATTCGTCCGCGATGCTTTTGAGCATAGTCGCGCATGTCGAAACGGTGGATCGTCTTCACGGGGTCTTCGTGTGTGGAGCGCATTCCGACGATACAAGTTCTGATTCCAATCCAAAAACAGCGAGACCAAATGTACTCAAATGAATCGCAGCTAAACGAAAGATTGTTTCAACAAGAACAATTAAACTTCGCTCACATCTCTTCCTCATCATCTCCGAGGCAAACTCGATTCGGTCTTCCAGTCATCACTGCGACGTTCAAAGCTATAAAAATGGGGATAAAATTTTCAAAATCACAAAAACACAAACGATGTCCATCAGCGGCCATATCCGTTTCTCCCACCACCAACAAATTGACAGTGTTATCTTGATGGGTAAGCGATGAAACTACGACTCTATTTCCGTGAAGATAGTGATTCGTGTTGCGGTTTTTGTATCGTTCACAAAGAGACTGTGCGAAGTTGATCGATTCTCTCCGCTCCTTCACGAAACGAACGGCTCTAAAAATTAGTTGTTGGTGAAGAATAATGAAGAATTGCGCTCTGACCTCAATGGTATCAACTCAATCTCATCCAAGTCGTCGTTACAAACAACGATCACTTTTCGTCCTTCGATAATTTCCGAATAGGCGCGAAGTCTCCATGATCTTTCTTGTTTGAATACTGAACCAGCAATCTTGTGAAGCGTCTCACTGGCAACCAGAAATTGGATATCGTTGAAATTAACGCCGATTTCAGAGATTCCCTCCAAAATGGTAGACATGTGTTGACTGCTACCACCCTGCAAAATCGAATAAAAAATCTAAAAGAAGAGAGCAATCGAGATGTTCATTACTTTGAAAAAGGCACGGCACTTTGTACCGATTTCCACAGGCGGTTTCAGATAAACGGGACCGGAAGATTTCTCGTCGAACACTCCGTAGTATTCTTCGGGAAGCAAACGTTGTTCTTGACGGAACTTTTCTCGAGTTTTCACGAACGTCAATCCGTTTTGATGCACGACAGTCGGGATTGGCGGTAAGAAGCAAAGGAAACTGAAAATTTGTTGATTTTCTTTCGTTTCAAATTATCCAATTACCGTTGAATGTCGTATGCATTCTTTTCTGAAGTAGACCATTGATCCACATCAATTTTTTCCATTTGCAAAAGCGCTTTTGTTTTACTTTCAGATTTTTGACAAAAAAAATACAGCCTTGAAGTTGTGGTCGAGTTTAAAGGAACATGCGCACTTTGAGGTCCCGCCACGAATACCGTAGCATTTCTGATTTATTTCTGCTTTTCAGTTGTTCAATATTGTTCTCGAACAACTTGCACAAGAAATGAAGTATTTATTACAATTTATTCTGAAAAAGTGTTGAGTCTGCCTTTACATTTAGGACATATCAAGCTTAGCGAGGCGGATGGTGTAGATCTCGTTGTTTTGAACAGCGTCGTAACTGCAGAAGTTCATGTCCTGAAAAAAAAACTACTGTTAAAATTTCAAAAGTTTCTAGAAACTCACAGAGATAACTCCGTCGAGAGCAAACTCGTCGAATTGAATGCAAGTGATAGCCCATCCCGGACGGTTCAGGTTGAGAACAAGAGTGTTGACGATGTTCTGAAACGCTCACAATAAGATCATAGTGATTTGAGTCGGAATACCTTGCAGCTATTCTGAGTAGTCTTCTGAAGAGCGTTGGCGATGTCTTGTCTCAAAACTGGGTCAACGCAGAACTCAACGTTTGGGTCATCATCGTCTGAAACCTACTCATATATTTTGCTCAATCAGAAAAATTTGAGTACCACGAATCTTGGCCTGGGCATGAAGGGAGATGATATCCTTGACTGGACGAGATCTCTCCAATTTGGTAGAGTTAACGCCGGAGAGCAAAACTTTGTAGTTCTGAAGAGCAGTTCCAGTGTTCAAGCATCCCTCGAAGCAGTAGTACTTTGTGTTGAGTCTCGATCCTCCGTACGAGAAGTCGGTGACTCCTTCAGCGAGCGACTCGAACCAATGGCCAGAGCCATCGGTACAGACTAGAAAAAAAAACGAATTCTGAGTTCCTCAAAAATTTCAAGTCTCACAGTTAGCACTGGTCAGTCCGATGGCGAGAAGGAGGAGGGCGAATCGGCTCATCCTGAAACAAAACAAAAACTTTCGGGTCTAAAATCACAAAAGTTAAAATGGGTGGAAAACGTATAGAGTGGGTAGAAATCAAACAATCGAGCTGGCAAATTGCTGAAAAATTAGAGGTGATAACCGAAAATTGAAACTAACCGTTGATTTCATTATGTTTCTTATCAGCAGGGAGAAAGAGTGGTCAGGGGAAAAGGTATGTTTGTTGTATGAACATCTGAAAAGAGAGAAAGAGCGAAGTAAAACTTGTGGTGTACCCCATCTCAGGGACATTAATCTCGGCTCACATTAGGAATTTCAAAATGTTGTCCACTAATCTAATGAAGTTGACGACTTTTTGAAATTCTCAATGCGAACAGGAATGCCGTCAACGTTTTGTTAGATGGTGGAAAACTACTTAAAAATCTTCATTATCAAAACATCCAATCCTAAGACATGTCAAGTTTAGCAAGACGAATAGTGAACACATCGCCAAAGATTCCAGAATCGTAGTTGCAGAAGTTCATATCTGTCACGTAGTCATCGATGGCAAAATCATTGTATCGCATGCATGTGATCGCCCATCCAGGACGGTTCAGATTGAGGACCAGGGTGTTGACGATGTTCTGAAAAGTGATTGGTTTGTTCTCAAAACTTTTGAAGATGAACGGAAGTTTTCGATCTTTCAGGGAAGTATCATGAAACCTGTTCAGTTTTTTGAGTACCGAACAATGATTTCTGTGTAAGGATACTTTCTGAAAGTCTAAACTCCAAAAACTTCTCCTGATACCTTGCAATTATTCTGAGTCGCTTTCCCGAGAGCATCTTTCACATCTTGCCTCAAAACTGGATCCTCACAAGACCTGGCATTCGGATCCTCGTCCTCTGAAAACTTCTCCATATTTTCAACCACTTTTTCTTCTTCTCCCACCATTCTTCAAGAATTCCATATCCCTCACTGCTCGAGCTCTTTCCACTTTCACCGTCGCGTTTCCAACCAAGTCCACCTTATAGTTCTGAAGAACAGTTCCCGTGTTCAAGCATCCCTCAAAACAATAGTACTTGGTGTTGAGTCGAGTTCCACCATGCGCGTAGTCGGTGACTCCTTCGGCTACCGAACTGATCCAGTCGCCGGTCTCGTCGGTGCAAACTGGAAATCGAGGATTTATGAGAACTCAAAAGATGAACCTTACAGTTTGCAGCAGAAGATCCGAATAGAAAAAGGAGAGAAAGTTTGAGGAAAATCATTCTCGAGAAAGTTTTAGAAGTGAAGCCAGGTTTTATTATCAGGAAGTGATGATGATTTCATTATGTTCTTATCATGAGGGACATGTGCAGATTGACTGGATGGCAAAGTTCAAAAGCACAGTTTCAGTATAGATCAGTTTAAATAAGACATTCAAAAAGTTAAAGGTACTGCAGTTTTCAATAGAAAACTAATAAACTTTTATTATCGCCATCCTTCATAGTTAATAAAAACAGATGTTCAATTCTTTCTCTTCCGTATAAATACTGTCAATTCTTTCCTTCGAATCACATTCAACAATGATTTCTCGTATTCTCCTGGTGAGTCATCAAATTTTGGGCGCGAGTTTCGAAATTCGTCACAGATTGCCATTTTGGCCCTCTCGATTCTCAACGTCTCCTGCACGGACAACGTTGGACGGTTCTGCGTGGAGCATGGGGAATGTGGAGGAGACCTCTACTGCTTCAGATACCATTGTGTCGAGAAGCCAATCATTCGTCGTCATGACCACATCGTCGGATTCTCCGATGCTACTGGGATCCGGAAGGGGAGACGATAACTCTGAAATTGTGCTGCTATGAAGAAGTGAATGAATAACAACCGAGTATGGATTTCATAACCAGAGAGTTTAAACTCTACACAACAAATGATATCAGAAAAAAACCACAAAAAATTGGTTTTTTGATTCTGAATTTATGTAGTTGATTTCACCTTGACCTAGATTACGTAGAAACTTTAGACTGGAGGAACCGAAGAATCTTCTTAACCAGTGTAAAACTTGAGAAATCGAATAAAAACGTGAAACATTGAATTTTAGGTTATCATGCAGTTTGAGCTTTAAGACAATACGTGGACCAAAAGAAAATTACACTCTAGGAAAACTTCGAAAACTTTTATTCTCAACAGACTTTAACAGAATACAATCAAAAATCATAACCTTCATGGATGCATTGAAAAATGGTACTTTTCCAAGTGAGCAGGCAGAACTCCAATCTGAAACAAATTGGTATTCTCTCTCAGAACTTCCATTCGAGATCAAAAAAGGAAATGTAGCGAAGGAGTTCGAGAAACTTCATGTAGACGGAAAATCGCTTCTGACCACGAAATCCAAATTCATCGAGTTTCGGGGTCTCCAGGAGCTCTTGGATCGTTCGTGTGATCACGTGGAATTGAGTAATCCGACGGATAAGGTGAGGAATCTTCAGGGTGTCGGATTCTAGGTTTTAAAGATTTCACTTCTGAAAACTTGCATTTTCATATACCGCATTTCCTGTAATAGACCGGCACCCTTTAACGATCACTTCGATCAAATTTATCTAGGTTCCTGTAATAGTTATGAAAAAGTTGTCAACAGACATACTGTTGAACACAACAAACTGAGCATTTTGTTAGTTGGCTACTTTTTGATGACTATTGCAGGAACCGAGATAAATATGAGCGTAGTTGGGGCTCTATTAGAGGGAATACGTTATACTGCAGACAATCCTCTTCAACATTCGCGAACCCGAATCACCAGCGTTCTTCGTCAAACCCCATGTCGGATTGGTGGAGCCCCACAAATCCGTTAAACTCTATTTCACATTCAAAGGCAAAAAATGCGGACGTCTTCCGGCTGACTACTGCTGGATCTACGCCATCTACCACATTACCATCAATCAGAAGGACACAGATTTCATCAAAGAGGACGAGTTCTCATCGGGGAACTTGAGAAACGTTTGGATTGAGAAGGGCTCCGGAGATATCGATCATATTCTCTACTTGTCGTCTCTGTTTCCAAAGGATAAGAAACCAGAGTTCGAGTGTAAGGGACATCGGCAATACTTGGATCGAGGATTGCATTTGAATAATCAGGGAGAAGTTGGTGAGATTCAAAACTACTCGTTGTCCACATAAACTGGAAATTTCAGAGCAAGTCATCAATGAAGTTTCCAAGGGAGAAGCATCCGACACTCCTTCCAGAGCTGTCAAGAACTCTCGAGGGCTTAGAAAGACAATGTCGAGCAGTGACACGACTGATGAGCTTCCGAAGACTGCAGAGAACTGAATTCAGTTTTTCATTTATCAATAAACGTTTTGAATTACAGCAACGACGGTTTTAGATTTTTGTGTAAGGTGAAAGCCAGACTACAAGGTTTCTGCATTAGTTTGGGCAGAGTCTATGGAAGAGGTTTCTGATCTAATATGGGACAACTATCAAGCGATCTAATTCCCTCACTTTATCCGAAAAAATAGTTTTTCCATCAACAGTATCTTCTTCCTCTCATTATGCTGCAAAATTATCAAGAACTTCCAACGAATCAGTTCGAAGAAGACGAGCGTGTACTCTACTTCGGAAGAAATTGATATCGCTGCAGCAATGTTTAGCAGTACATACAATCTCAAATTCGAAAAAAAAGATAGTTTTCGGTTTTAAGTTCAATTTTTTTTTTTGGAAATTTCAGAATTCAAGATTCTGAGATTCTGCAGTTTTTGAGAAGACTCTATCATTTTCCAAAACTCAACAGAGTACTCTGATTCGAATAGTTACTGAGATTCTGAAGCATTCTGAAATCTGTATAGAACCTCGGATTCTGTGATCTGTGAGGCGTATCGAAGTCCTTGAAAAACACCTACCCAGCAGTGTAGATCCGGAAAATTAATGACCAGTAGCGAATGATGCTCTATGACAATGTGGTTTCCATATTTCATGTCGATCCCTCACTTATGTTTTCGTTCAAATCTGGACAATGGGCGATTTCCTGATTTTCATTGTTCACAGTTTCTGACTACAGTAGGAAGACGAATTAATTTTGAAGACTTTTAGTGCAAAATGTATGTCCCAATTAACCAATCTTTTAAAAAATTGGTGGGTGTTTCAATCAGATTTAGATCTTGATTTTTGTAGTTGACAACTTTTTCTGAAAATGGCAATCAAGTCAGCTATGTCGCGTTGAAGATCGTGGGTACGTAGACGTTCAAAATTTGCACTGAAATGAACCGAATTTTAAAGTATTGAGATACTCGACATGATTTTCAGAAAAAGTTTACAACTAACAAATTGAAGATCTACTTTTTTGATCAAAACTGTAGGTCAGTTATTAGTAGCGATGTACGAAGGACTTTTCATGTTTTGAACGAAAAATGATCGAAAGAAGCTTTTATTAGACAAAATATGAATCTCATTGAGAACTATTGATTGCACTGAAAACTTCTGAAGATTTTTTAAGGTAGCTGATGTTTCTTCTGTTTTCCGTTGTTTCCAAACCCATTGGCATATTTTCAATACCTTTTTGATGCACTATATAAATTTCGTCTGTTGACATCTTTTTTGCAGCATTCCTAATAAAACCATTTCCTATGGATTTTAACTCAACTCTAGTGTCTAATACCTCCATTCTCATACTCCTTCGAACGGTACCCATCACCCAAAAGCAAACAATCCCTCCTTTTTCTCTCTTTCCCCAATTAGTTAAATCGAATGACATGTCGTGAACACCTGTCGAATGGAAGCTACCGACAGGAAACCAAAAGGAACTCGATGAACCAACGACAGCTGTTCCCCGATGCGTCGGCACGTAGCCATTGATCATAGCATAAATATTCACACCTTCTTTTTTCAATTGTTGATCTGGGAACGTTGCAATGAAACCTAGTCCGTTGGAACCTGATCCTTGATCTGTTTGATCTACCTGAATTCCCAGAAGTCAAAACTCTTCACACCTCAACTCGAAATCCATCTTACATCACAACGTCTCCAGCTACTGCTCGCTTACCACCTATTGTTCATGGGTCGGTGCAAAGGACACACCGAATCGTTTATTTGAATTGCCCCCTACTACGGTGGGCATTGTTTGCTCACACACTTTTTTGGAAGAGGTTGTACTATTGGAGAATAGTCGCGTCATTTTCATTCTCCTTGAGAGTGGTCTAGACAGTTTTCAAAATGATAATAACCTTCCACATACGGCCATATTCAAATGTGATTCTCTTGAATGAGATCCGGCATAATTTATTTCTTTCACTTATCCATCATCCCCTTCCCACTCCTTCCCAGCTAACCGTTCCGGTTCTCCAATTTGAATAACGCGCTTCGTTCGATCTCTGAAGAGCGACGTCCTCCATCTGCCATCTGCACGCGAAGCGGTCCCGCGTCGCGGTTCTCTCCACCGGCGGCAATCATCACAATTCAAATCGTTCATCCTCCAACGAGGGAGGGGGGGACTCTACGCAATTCTCCACTTCAAAGGTCTTCGCACCGCCACGATGGTGATCGTCGATTGCGCGGTGAGAGAGAGGGAGAGTGTGCAAGACGAAGAGTCGCAGCGTATTGACAGAGGAGACCTCGACGATTGGCGAAGACACTGGGTGACTGCACGACACACTGCTACACACCATTTTCTTCGCCCCCTTTCGCTTGCTAACACACTCACCCGATGCCTTATGAGGCGTACAGTCTGAATATGCCTACTTTCTCGTGTTCATTGCGCAACGGTGTGCTCTCCAGTTTTAGGCTTACCCAACTCTTTAGTAATCCAAGTGGGTTCCTGGGGGTACTTGACCCATGTTCTCAGATTTCTCAGAGTAGCATGACAGATTAGATTACTTTTTTAGGGGCAGAGTCCTTAATATCTGAGCGAACTTCATCTCAGATCGAGTGATATCTCGCCACGCAAATAGCTACCGTACTTTAAAGGATCATTCGTTATTGTTGTGTCATTTTCCAGATTTACAGATAGTTTTTAAATAGCTAACTAACGAAAGATAATGACGTTTTTTACATTTGTTTGTTTTTTTTTGTCACATTTTTGGCTGACTATGAGAGTAGCTTGAAGTCGCCAGAAACGAGGAAATTACCTGATCTTTGAGCATTTTCCTTTGAAGTACGGTAGCCGTTTTCGTGTCTATTTAGAAGCATTGCCCATAAATAGGCGGCATCCGCTCAGATAGACATGAAAAAGTTGCAGTTGCATTGGTTTTTTTAAATGGATTCCGCTCTGTTTTATTGAATTCGGTCAAGTTTATTGCAAAGAATCGAAGAAAAAAACTCCAACGGGTGTGCTGTAGTTTTGAAAAATGTTCCCCTGTCCCTTTAATTCGATATACGGTAGATTGCAAAATTTTGTTATTTTTCTTTCTTTTTTCTTTCCTCGCTGCGGTTTCAGTAAATCTTCGAAAGCTTCGCAATCCACTTTCGAGTTCATATTTCATTGTCCGTCAAGGTCTTCTCCCCTCCCCGTGCATGCCCCCATTGGCCACCCTGTTCGGCTCTCTTTGATGTATCGTCGACCGTCCGTTCGCCTTTCTTCCCCCTCATTTACTTTTCATGAACTGTTCTTCGTTTCCTTTCACCCGTTTCCGTTTTTGTCGCGCTCTTTGAATGCAAATCTCTATTTTTTTCAGGAATGGCCGGTATCATTCGAACGCTATTCAAGAGAAAAAATTCGAAGAAGGAGGAAGCCGAGAATGTAGAAGACTTGGTTATTTTTCATCGAGTTTCTTCTACTTTCAACGTCGAAAATTTCCAGGCTCGCGAAGTCTCCAATCGCCGATCATTCCGTGCTCCGAGCACATCTGGATCCACTAAATCTCAGAGAAGAGCAACGGCTCGATTCGCTGACGACGCTGCTCTCACCGCCACAGCAGCATATCACACAACCACAGCGCCTAAGCTTCGAAAAGGGCCACAAAGCTGCCCAGGCGGTTACCGTGACGAGTCGGACGTGTCATATGAATCAGACAAATACTCACAGAAGAGCAGCTCGCATAGACGGCGTGATGTTCTTCATCAATCAATGCGACACAACTACACAATCGACGAGGGACGGAAGGCGAGTAGCGGTGGAAGACGTCACCACAGCAAATCAGAGTTCGGAAGACGTGGAGAATCATCAGAGTATGGAAGCGGCGACCCGTCGCCAGTTGGACAGTACAGCAGTCGTCACTCGCATTATGAGGATAGAATAGAAGAGTCGGAGAACGACGAGTTCAGTGAGAAAGCAAAGTTCCATATTCTCCAGCGCTCCCAGGAGCATTATATGCAGAAGTACAAAGAGTCGGAGCAGAAGAGAAGAGAGGATAAGAGGAAAATGAAAGATATGGAGAAGGAGAACAACGATACGAAAAATGCCATGTTTCACTATATGAATCAGTTGGATAAAATGAAAAAGGAGCGAGATTGCTGGAGAAAAGAAGCGACTCGCTACAAGAAGCAACTCGAGCAGTTACAAAACAATGGATATGACGTATGCTTTCTCAAGTTGTTTCTAGTACTGATTTATTATTTTCAGACAACCTTCAATCATCATCGTCAACCCCAAATGACCAATCCACAGCAATTCCCCCCGGCGCTCACTATAGGATACCCCTTCATGAATCAGCCGATGAATACTTCTCACATGATGCAGGCCAGTTTCATGAATAGTGCACCACCGTCCAGCAACACACCGATGACGATGACCAGTGGTGGAGCTGGCGAGTCGTTGACGAATCCGTCCGACGTCAGTTTCCTTCAGAACTCGTTCATGCAACCAACATCACAAGTGCTCTCCGGAATGACACCGTCTCCTGGATTCAAGGGTAATTTCGATATTTATAATTTCATGTTCATAAGTCGTATTTTTCAGTGCCCATGAACTTCGGAGATGACGACACTGACGACGTGAAAGATTATCGCTCCGAATTGCTTATCGAGACTTCTCGGAGTCAAAAGACCAATGAAGACATCAGTATCTCTCCTTCAAGTTCCGCCGATAGTCAAGTCACTCTTCTCGATCAGAGCAATCTCGACAAGGAGAATCGGAAGCCACCGACTCGTCCATTCTCAATGATGTCTATTTAACATTCTTGTAATATCATGTTCTTTCATTGCCTTATTTCCAGATTTTGTATCATTTTTCTTCATTGATTTTGTCGATTCTTCCTCTTCCCCCCTCAGAGATATGTCGGTGTCCTCATGTGTGACTCTTCCTTCCTTTTCTTATCTCTCCCTTTATAACCATCCCTTTAATAAACTCCGAAACAGGATTTCCCGCAAATCCAAATATCAGTGAGCCGAAACATCTTGGAGATGAGGCGCACACTCATCCCCGGCCGTTCTCTGCGCGTCTTGATTTACTCGGACTCTGTTGGCGCCACGATCAGCACTTCACGCATCTTTCAACCTCTCGTATGAGAGAAAGTCCAGCAGGAAGAGAGAGCTCCACTACCTGTTCAGATAGTTCTTCTTCTCTACACTACGAGCTGATTCGTTCTTGATGGCACATCGATCAGCTCCGTTCATCAGCAATAGTAATAATTTTTCTTTCGTATAAGATTCTGGAGAATCGTTTTTGTTAGGTTTTGGCTCGTCTATGTGGAAAATCCAGTACCTCATTCTGAGACTTCTCACTGAGATGCTCCAAAGTTTCAGATAGAAAGTTTTATAAAAAATATCAACTTTGAGCACTTAAAAAATGACTCCCAACTCTCCGATTTCTCTGAGAATTGGTGAGTGTATTGAGCCACTCTATATCGTCATTTTTGTAGTTGAACACTTTTGTTGAAAGTCGTTCTCAGGTCCGTTTGATAGCGAGCTCTAAAAATGTTCCACTGTACACTATACAGTATACCCAAAACTGATCGTCTACAAAGATGTAGATCTAGATTTGCTCAACACTTTCACCAATTAAAAAGAACGATTGGAAAACATCTTTTCTGTTGCTCATATGTATCATTTCTCTAAACGACACTGTTGAGCGGAGACGGTTCATCTTTGGAATGAAGAATGCTACAAAAAAATTGTCAACTGACAAAATGTAGATCATCATGATATCTATCGATTAGAAAAACAGTAAAAAGATTGACTGACCGCTTAGATATGGTTCCTTATCGTTTTCTTAAAAAGTTCGTCTG
Organism: Caenorhabditis sp. 40 LS-2015; assembly: GCA_900536305.3. Taxonomy (NCBI): domain Eukaryota; kingdom Metazoa; phylum Nematoda; class Chromadorea; order Rhabditida; family Rhabditidae; genus Caenorhabditis; species Caenorhabditis tribulationis. Next base: position 323,293 of record LR545120.1, on the reverse strand, counting down.
ATTCAAAATCTGAGCTCCTCTATTTGACTCTAGTAATGGAAGATGCTTTTGAGTCTATTCTAAAGCACCATTTCCTGAAAAGTGAGTAACTGAGTGTCGAAAGTAACTAAACTAAACTTTCAGAAAGCTTCATATCTCAGGACTGGACAATTTCAGAAGTTCTGATAGTCAATTTACACTAGGATATACTAACTTTGAGAAATCACGAACAAGTGGCCAACTCTCATCTCCCATTCTTGCCAACCTCTTCCACTTCCAGAATACCCACCAATTCCACCACCACCACCACCATCAACAAACCAACCGTCATCCCGAATGTTCTGCGTCTCATATGCATCATCTCAGCAGCAGCAGCAACAGTCGGCAAACACGCCGACAATCCACGAGCAACAGGTTGGATCGGGGGGAAACACAGATCACTCCCACTTGATCCCTCTCTTCATCCAAACTCCCATTATTTTTGATATTCAGGAAGAAATCTACTCGTCGCTGAAAAAGGTGCGAACCGCCGACGATCTCACTTCCAGTCAACTGTCTATTGATAAGCATGTCACTATGATTCCGTTGGGGTGAGTGTTGATTTGAAGGAGTTGCTTTCAGAATTTTTCTCTCTTTTCAGTAGCCCACATGAACTGCACAGAGAGACGACAGCAAATGGGACGATGATCCGAGTGAATGCCGGAGTTCCGCAAAGGATTGAAATTGAGAGAATGAAGGAGTTGGTCCCAAAAGTAAGATTGATCCTTGTGGCTAAAACTATCCTTTTAAGTGGATTTTTAGCAATACAAATGCTACAAACCTTGACAACAACCAACTTTGAAAAGTTGAAATGGGACTTCCAAATACGCTTTTTTTTTATTTGGTGGGCATATTAAGCAGATCTGCTTCTTCGTTTTTGTAGTGGATAACTTTTCAGTATAACCGAAATCAAGTCAGTTAGGTATCGTTCAGAGATCTTACCTTTAACGTTCATCCGAACATTTGAAAACCTTTGTTTAGCGAACACTTACTGACTTCTCTTGGATTTTTGGAAAAAGTTGTCAACTACAAAAAAGACTATATAGAGTTGCTTAATACATTCAGAAGTTATCAGAAAAATTGAGCCATTAGAAATTATTTTTTCAACTCCTCAAAGTTATGCACTGAAATGTGTTGCCTCTATAGATCGGCACCCTCATCCCGTAACTTTGACTAAATTTATCTCGGTTCCTGTAACAGCTATCAAAAAGTTCTCAACTTGCAAAATACTCTTCCAGTTGCGTCCAATATTTTGTCAGTTGACAACTTTCTCATAGCTGTTATAGCCGCCGAGATAAATTTGGTCCAAGAGAAGGAAGAATGTGTCGGTGTATGGCAGAAACAGAAAAAACCCGATATTATGATTTTGACCGGCACATTATCTGATTTTTGTGCTTTCGTTGATTTTCCCACAATTGTTGGCTTTCCAGATGCGTCCTGACCACGTCTTTCATCAACCACCTCATCACCAAGAACCCCCACAACAACAACGAACAGTAGAGATTCAGGAGCCAAAGAAAGGTTTGATGTTGTTTCTACTTACTCAAACCATTTTGCTACAAGCAGATTAAAAGTTGAAAGTTCCACCCACATATTCTCATTCCCGTTTTCTTCTCAGACCACCACCGGTAATCAGGTTGGCGCGGAGAAGAAGAAAAAGAAGCCTCGGAGGAGCATCATGTTGACTCAGTAGACAGAAATGACAAATACAAGAAACTTGCCATCCTTTTCTCTCTCTTTTTCTCTCGGTCGTTCCTTGATGGACGGATTCCAGAGTGTTCACGCTTTTGGTCAAGAAAACAGATAAGGGAGAAAGATCAACACATCATCACTCGTTTTTGACATATTTGGATTTCCCCCCAATTTCTCATTTAGTTGCGAGATTTCGTATCGCAAGGCTTTTTATGATCTGTGACAGATCGTCTGTCTATGGTTTTTGGAAAGAAAAACTTAGAAAAGATCTTCTTACTATGTCACATCGAACAAATTCATCATCGTTTCTGTAACAGGTATCAAAAAGTTTCAACTAACAACATGGTGAGCATTTTGCTAGTTAACAGTTTTTGATATCTGATACTGGAGCCGAGATGAATTTGAACAACGTTTTGATTACGGTAACCTGTGAAACAAGCTTAACATTCCTTTCTTTATTTTTCAGTTCCAACCTCATTATTAACTTTCATCGACGATTTTAAAGTAGAACTTCCTGAACGTTTCTGTGCCTTCTCTAACCTCCATGACCTCCATTTCAAACTGGCTCATTATTCCCAAATTTTTAGACTTCGAGAGTTGGTCTGGTCGAGCGATGGAGGGCCGAGTGTCAGGTGGTCAAGTGCGTGGAACCAACAACATTCGTGGATACTGGGAACGGAACATTCAAATTGAGCAGAGGCAGCGAGCAGAAGAAGAGAGAAGACAACGACCGAAGAGTTATGGATTTCCGAAATGGAGATCCACAGATGCATTGTCGGCATCGTTGGTGGCTTCCAATAGTATTCAGGTGAGCTTGATTTCTTTTGCTCTTTTGGTTTTTGTATACCGTTTGAGAATTGAGATGTGTAGATGCAGAAACTTTTTATTGAAGGATAATATTGGATGATACTGTCAATCGCGAGTCCGTCAGTTTCACCAAATTTATCTATAATAGGTCCCTGTATATCAAAAAGTGGTCAGCTGTGAAAACCTTATTCATAATGTCATAAATATTTGTTAGTTGACCTTTTTCTGATATCTCCATAGGAAGTGAACTGAATTTGATCAAATTGATGATACTACGGTACTTACTAAAAATAATGCATATTTTAGTTAGCTTCAGTAAAAAAGGTCATCTTCGAAGAGTCGAAAAAGAGCTCCGAGCCACCTAGATCTTCCCTTTTGTAGTTGGCAACTTTTCTGGAAAATTTCTTTCCAATGACGTTTAGATTTTGGAAATCAATTAAACTACTTTCAACTCCTCAATATAGACCGTTTGCGCCGAAGACCCTAAATATGCATTTCCTTGGACCAGAACTGTATTAGAATCCAAAACATTTCCATTATGTTTATAGATTCCGGTGGACAGTCGCATCCCAGAAGAACGTCTGCGCAAAATGGAAGAAACTGAGCGAGAAGCCATCGAGGTGAAGAAAGAGATCCATGAAGTAGCAGAAATGGCATCCGGAAGTAACACTAGAAAGCTTTCCAAAGGCAAGAGTCTGGACTCTCTGAGCATGCAAGTGGACTATCAACCATGGTACGACACCGAGAAAATCAAGTCGGCAGTGTCCCGCGAGTCCATCGCCAACATTGCAACATCTCGTGAATTCTTCGAGACGGCTTCTACTCGGGACTGGAGATCCGCGGCGAACAGTCGTCGAGACTCGATGTGCTCGTTGAGCATGGCGCCACCTCTTCCACCGAAATCAGATGCGATGCAATTGAGACAGGCGGCTGTGAATCATAACGACTCGAGAGGTTATCATCAGAATGGAGTTGGCCAACCATATGGGCAGCAGTATCCGCCGAACTTGTCTTCTGTTCCAGTGCCGAATCAAAATGTGAATGTTCTCACGATTTCCAGTGGATACGATGGGAGTCGAGGGAATCAGAAGCCACAGACTTCTATCAACAGGCTGATTCAACAAGGTGGGTATTTCTAGCTTCATTGTCTTATTTATCTTCGGACTTGAAAATTCTTTTTTAAAAACTGTCAACTACCAAAGTATTGATTTCTTTAAAGATCACTTTAAAAAATTGACGTTCAGTTGAGATATAGTTTTTTTTCGTCATGAGTGTGGCTGGCAAACGACGGAAGACGGAAATGAGACCACATTTTATCGGTCCGTGAATATTTTCAACTGCTGTTTGATGCAATCGAGAGATCTCATTGTGCTCTATATTTTGATAGTTGACAGTTCTTTGTAGCAGTTTCGATTCCAAAGATAAACCCAGCTTGAAGATGAGTTGAAAGTATTGACAAACTGCATTGATATGGTCCTTTCTTCCATCTTCCGTAAGGCTGGCCTACAACGGAAGACGTAAAAATGACCATATCGTAGCTCTCCATTCAAACACTATGATCCATATTTTGTCAAGTTACATTTATTTTTTTAGTATCTTTCATCCCGGAGATAGACCATCGAGAGTAAACTTTCATGCGTCTTCTACACACCGGTGTGACCTCGTACCCCGGACTTTTCATTTTCAGATTCTCCCCAAACCGCCGACCCCATTGAGCAACAGGAAGTGCTCCTCATGCTCTACTTGAAGCAAAACCTGGACATTGTCCATGGTCTCGGTATCCATATCCCATCGGAACTTCTTGCCGAGATGGAAGATCTTCAATCTCTACCGGTTGAGCTGAGAATTAGCGACGAGGAACCACATAGAGTATGCTCTACTCTTCACATTTTCAGTGCTAGATTTTCCGATTTTCAGATGTTCAGCCCGGTCAACAAGAATGGTCGTTATCAGCGAAAGCCTCAAATCAATCCAGGCAGACAACTGATTGGAGGAGGACAGAAGTTTGCTTCTGGCAGAAAAGATGTACCCATTTCGGTTTCGCAGAGAAGCCGTCAGAATAGTGAAATGAGTGGATCGAATTTGGACATTTCCTACAATCAACACCATGGCTACGGATATCACTAACCTATTTTCCTACATATTTATAGAAGTTTGAATTGAAGTTTATTATACATATCACTATCAAGCAAGACTAGACATCGTAGGTGCAAAGCAAAAATTAGAAGAATCCATTGAGTCCTGTGATGGCTCTTCCGAGAATCAGAGCATGCACATCATGAGTTCCCTCGTAGGTGTTGACTGTCTCCAGGTTGACCATGTGTCGCATGATGTGATATTCGTCGACGATTCCGTTTCCTCCCAACATGTCTCTTGCCTTACGAGCGATTTCCAACGACTTTCCACACGAGTTTCTCTTGATAATCGAGATCTGCTCCGGTTGAACTTTTCCTTCGTCCTTCAGTCGGGACACACGGAGACATCCTTGAAGTCCCAAAGAGATTTCTGTGAGCATATCGGCCATTTTCAACTGCATGAGCTGATTCTGAGCGAGTGGACGTCCGAACTGCTGACGATCCAGAGTGTATTGACGGGCGAGGTGGAAGCACTCTTCGGCGGCTCCGAGGGCTCCCCATGCGATTCCGAGACGAGCGTTGTTCAGGCAACCGAATGGTCCTTGGAGGCCTTCGACGTTTGGGAGGAGGTTCTCTTCTGGAACTGGCACATCATCCATAGCTATCTGCCCAGTGATCGATGCTCTCAACGACAACTTTCCCTCGATCTTTTGAGTGGTGAGACCCTTCATTCCTCTCTCAAGAATGAATCCCTTGATCTTGTTTCCGTGCCGAGCGCTTCTGGCCCACACAACCATTACATCGGCAACAGGACTGTTAGAAATCCATGTCTTTGATCCGCTCAACTTGTAAGTCTTTGTAGTTTCGTCCCATCTGAAAATTTTCCGATATTTAGAACTCATTTCTTCTGACTCACGTCGCCTTGGTCTCCATTCCACCTGGATTCGATCCATGATTAGGCTCTGTCAATCCGAAACATCCGATTTTCTTTCCACTCGCTAAGTCAGGAATGTATTTTTGCTTCTGCTCCTCACTTCCATAGTTGTAGATCGGTCCAATGACGAGACTCGTCTGCACACTCATCGTCGAGCGGTATCCAGAATCGACGCGTTCCACTTCACGAGCAATCAATCCATATCCGACAGTGGACGTTCCAGCACATCCGTAGCCTTGATAGGGGGCACCCAGAAGTCCCATGCTTCCCATTTCGGGAATCAGGGATGGATCGAATTCTGAGAGAAAGCATAAGGTTGTGAAACTATTCAGGACGACTCACTCTCATTCCTGTAAGCTTCTGTGACACGTGGCAATAGTCTCTCTTGACAATATTCACGGGCGGAGATCATCAAGGATCGTTCATCGTCGGTGAGTTGATCGGAGAGTTGGAAGGCGTCTTGGTAGAACGAGGAGGAGATTCCTAAGAAACATTCATTGTTTCATCATAGACTAGACTGTTCAACAACATTCTATGTTTTTGATATAAAATAACATTTTCAGGTTACGGTAGGCATTTATTCTAGAAAAATCACGAATTTTGAATACCTCTTGTTGCAATTTTGCCGATCGCCGCAACGTTCCCGAATCCTCTGGCCAACATGTTTCGAATGGAAAACTGTCAAGAATGATGGTATGGCCTCTTGCAGTGAATCTCTCCCCACTTTCTCTTCTACTGTCACACCGCCCGATATCATCTTTCTCTCTTCGCCTCTCCCACGTGGCCAAGGACAAGACAATCGATACGATTAGAGACAAATCAACTGAACAGTAGATGAACTACATTTTTCTGCAATTGAATTCAATAAACTTTATTTGTCAGATGATGAGAACAAAAATGAAAGAATAAAGGAAGGATATTGAAAGATGAGGGATTGAGTGGGAACACACAACTACACCGAGTATCTTGTCATTGAAAATTCTCGAGTGGAGGAAGAAACAATAAAAAAAATTGACAATAGAATGGGGAAGCAAATGCAAAAGTTTTTGAGCGAGGATAAGTGTGAGATGGATAATGGACAATGATAGCGATAAAGGAAAAACCTAATAAAAATCTCTTCAGACACCCGCTTAAAGTACGAACGAATCGGTTGAATACTGATAGAACGAATCGAGGAGTGAACCAGAAACAAGATGCAGTTCATCAGGCATTCAGGATCGTATACCCGTCTCGATTCGACTGTAGGTTGAAAAGCAAGTAGAAGAATGAGCTCGTGAATTAGAAGTTCCTCAGAATCGCTTCTTTTTGAGCTGGACTCAATTGACTAGGGAATTCCACGTCGAACTCGACAATAAGGTCTCCTCGGTGTGTCGGTGACTTTGGATTTGGAAGACCTCGTCCTGTCAGCCTGAAAACGTCAACATTAGAATTTTTAAAAGTAAGCTACAATTTACCGTCTAGTGGTTCCCGGCTTGATGACTTCATTCAATTGGAGCCGATAATCCGCACCGTCCAAAGTTGGAACGTTGATGTCAACTCCGGTCAACGCCGCTTTCAGAGAAATCTTCTCAACACGTTTGATGTCGGATCCTTCTCTCTTGAACTTTGGATGTGGCTTATCCTTGATAACGAAGACGATGTCGGCAGGAGTTCGGTTCGGGTGTTGATCACCTTCTTTTGGGAAAGTGATCTTTGTTCCTGACTTCCATCCTGGTTTGATCGTAACCGTCAACACTTTGTCTTCGAGCCGTTGAGCGTTGTCAGTCATCACCTTCCTGGTGATCTTCATCTTTTTCGTAGTTCCTTTCAGAACGTCTTCCAAGCTGACATGGAGATCGTGCAACACCGCCGGATCCTGACGAGCGTGTCCTCTTCTACCTTGTCCACCATGCATTCCGAACATGCCGTCATCCATTCCACCTTGGTTCATGAAGAACATGTTTGGACCACCGGCACCGCCACCACCGAGGTCGAACATTCCTGGGCCACCAGCTCCAAACGGATCGGCGCCTCCGAAGAACGAGGAGAAGATGTTCATCGGATCACCGCGGAATTCGTAGTGCATTCCACCGCCACCACCTCCGGCTCCACCAGGTCCACCGTCCTTGAGTCCTTCCTCTCCGAATTGGTCGTAGATCTTCTTCTTCTTCTCATCGGAAAGGACATCGTATGCTTCCGCAATTTCCTGAAATGCTTATGTTCAGAACTTGATGTTCACCATTTTGAAAAGATCAACTCACCTTAAACTTGTTTTCTGCTCCTGGATCCTTGTTCTTGTCTGGATGGTATTTGAGGGCCATCTTCCGGTACGCCTTCTTGATTTCATCGTCGGTAGCGCCCTTGCTGATTCCTAGCGCTTTGTAATAATCTTTTCCCATTTTGGCAAGATTCTGAAAATGCAAGATTGATGGCAGAGTTGGGTGAAGACGGTGACAAGTATAACAGTAGTATTACGAGAACGAAAAATGAATGAAGCAGCGAAAAGATAAAAATAATACAGCCGACAGATTAAATATGGGTCAACATCAGAAGAGGAAACACGGAGAAATAAGCGAGAGAGTGCGTCGAAGCACGAGATGGAAGAGTGCAGAACTTTCCAGAGCGTTCTATTTACTCGCCAAGCGTAGCCCATGTTCGATCTTCCGTCTAGCAATGGGGCGTCTTTTCTGCCCGCTTTTGAAATCAAATCATTCAACACTGGCGATTCACAGAATTGCTATTAATAAAATCTGAAAATGAGGAACAAACAAAAGACACAAAATGTGTAAGAAATCGCCTGAAAATTATACTTTGGTTGCTCCCCGCTGAAAATTTATTGAATGGAAATGGAATGCTTTGAAGTTTCGAAGACAATAAATATTGTGTGCGGTTACTGTAGAACTCAAAGGTGCATTGTACAACATGAAATGGTCCCGCGACGGAAACAAATTCTGTTTTGGTTTCTCCCAAAATTCGAAGCTCCCGGACCACCTTCCGATCATGACAATCTCGTCAGATTGAAATTCGGAGAAATGTTTCGACAAACGGAGCCATCACCGGTTCGCATGCTCACTCGAAAGCGTAAAATAGTCGAGTCAACACCACCGATCACTGACTTCTTCAGTACCGTTAAACGTGAAAGAACTTTTATTGTTCCCAAAAAGTCTGTCAGTCAAAAACTAGATGGTAATGAAGCGCTCATAGAAAATCTAAGAGTCTTTTCCAGAAAGTCTAGATGTTGCCTCGATCGTTTCACAACCGGAATACACTGAAAATGGACCGGTCTGCTCATTGGAGGAACTTCGTGAATTGTTGAATGTTCCGTTCAACACTCTTCCAGATGAAAATGAAAATAAGCCAGTTGGGTTAGAGAATCTGCCGAAAAACGTCTATTCTCATATTTTCACAATTTTAGACCGTAAGTGTTCATGAAGGAGTTGTAACAGTAAGAAACGATTTTCAGTGAGATCCGTTTCTGCTCTCTCCCTTGCAACCACCAAAATGTCTTCTCATGTCAGAGACTATGTGGCAACTGATAACTTCTATCGCCGTATGCAGCTAGATCATCTCGATTTTTTAAACGAGTCATTTCGCCCCGAAGATGATGAATTCCATGAAAACGACCCATTCATCGCATGTGGTTTGTCAAATTAATCTTTCCATGAATCATAAATCTCTGAGCAGGTGCTCTCATCAAAGCCATCACGATCAATCTGATCACGGGAGATCGCGCGAAAGTGTTCCTGAACATCTGCCGAAATTTGCGCAACCAGCTTGGAGGGTCTCTTCAAGGTTTCGGAAGAATTCTCGAAACTGTGACCGAGCACTGGAAGTTGGACGAGCGTCGCATCATGATCAAAGCAGCGATTCTCATTGATCCGGATCTCCGTCGTGCTCTATACAAGGTTCTTACATCGCCAGCAGGTCAATTCATCGGACTGGAGATGAAAGTTCGTTCTGGTCTAATCCAACTCTTCCTTACTAACGATCAAGATGTCGACGAAGTGACTCCAAAAGAAGTGATCGGTTTCGGGGTGTGGCTTTCTCTTCTCATAAAAAACTTTATCGATAAGTATCAAGGAAGGTTGTATTATATTCTGTTCGGGCCAACTAGATCATGCAACAAAGGAGAATATGTTGATTGGACCTATTTTTGCAAAGAAAACGATAGCAAACATGTTCTGCGCAAGAGTGAGCCAAACTTCAAAAAGTACCTTACAAGTTTGCTCAATGGTGTTCGAGCACTTCGGATTATGAATAACTCGAAGAGCACTGACAATTATTGGACTGGGCGGAAGATTTATCACCTATTCCTTCGTGTCATCGGTAACTTTTGAGCCTGGTATTGAATTATCACTCAATCTTTTTCCAGAAGCGTGCGAAGAGAAAGGAGAATGGGAGGAAATCGCTTCACATATGGCACTTTCCATTGATCCCTCCGGGTTGTTGAGTGAGTATCTGGTCACGTGCTTGAATCCTCAACGAACGGACTATCCACGTCTTATGATCGAAGCCGCCGAGATGGTGTGTCTCGTGCGGTCCAACCTCTATCGCTGGACGTCTACACCTGCCACGTTTCTCGCAGAACCGTTACATCATGCATTCGATCATCTTGCGCAACTCGACGGTCATTATGGTTAGCGGCACCGTTTCATCTTTCTCCTTTGAAGAAAGACACCGATTTCTTTCAGGCGGCTCCTATAGACGATTCCTTCAAATGATCTGGAGAGCCCAGAAGATGCACTTGAACATGTTGCTGAGTGATGCTGAAAATACGATCGAATCGAGTGATCGTATTCGTGAAGAGCTCGATGGCCAACTTTCCATGACTCGGCTGTTTTGCGAGTTTTCGAACACGATGGCTCGCATGCGGCAAGCGAGCCAAGCTCCACCAGTTGCGGTTGCTCCACAAGCGAACGCGTTAGAAGAAGTTCATGTTGCTGCCCCGGTTGATGCTCTTGCAGAAGTCCCCGATGAAGCTCTCATAGAACCCATTGAACAAGACGAACAGCTTGATGAAATATTATAACTTCACAATTATCCTTTGTTAAATTACGAAACTTTTGTCTGTAAAATTATATTGTTGCCCCGACTAGCTTGTGTCGTTTTAGTTATCTTTTTATATCTGTTGTTAACCTGATTAAATCAGATAAAATTGCAAAATCTTGAAACTAGACTATGCATTTAAAATGGGTTCGATTCCCGCCCTAATTTCCTTTCGACGGCCTAGAAAACTAGTCTAGGCCATTATTGATTCCTCGCCGTTTCGTCAATACACCCATCGAATTCGTTTCGTTTCGTAGGGCTCTCGTAAAAGCAAAGATGGATCCGGAACTGTTGAGACAGAAAATATCCTTCCAGAAACATGCTGCAACCACTGTTGCTGTCCAAAATCGGCCGGTAAGCCATGGAAAATTCAAAGTGTTGAAAGCAAATGCAGTGGTTTTATAGTCGGCAGCGACAAGTTCCCACACAACATATTCATCGGAAGCAGCAAAAGCAAAAAAGAAGAAGGCATCTGGACCATCGCAGAATCTCTCGAAACGTTGGTTCGAAAATCGCCGATCTTGTTTTCAACACAATCAATTTCAGTTCCTGACTTTGATAATTTCGCAACCAATTCCAATGCCCAATCAAATGCGACGAATTTTATGACGATGGCGAAAATTGTTGATTATATGAAGAAACGGCATTTGAATCAGCAACAGTGGCCTTTGACGCTTCAGGAAATGCTCGATGAGCTTCAAATCTACGATCTGTCAAAAAGAAGTCTCGCTTTCTTACAAGAAGCTCTTCCGAATAATCCGCGTTTGATAATGGAGCCGAACGCGGAGGGGGATATTAATAAGCATAAATTCGCGTTCAGACCGCCTTATAAAATAAAAGGAAAGACTTCTCTGGTGGCGGTTGCTCGGAAGCATTACCAGGACGGAAAGGGTGGAATTTTGGTGTCCGATTTAGCGGAGTGTGTGGCGAACTACGATGCCTTGTTGCAGGTTTAGTCATGGGTTTAACAAACTCTAAATCAATTTAATTTCAGCAAGTAGCTTCCGATGTTATCGTTGTGCCAACACAAGTCAACAAGAAGAAGGATCGAGTTGTGTTCTTCAACGACAAAGATTTCACATTTCCGGAGTTGGAGGACGACTTCAAGGCATTGTGGAGAAACGTGTCGGTGGATCATTTGGACGAGAAGAAAATTGAGGAATACCTGCAGAAGAAGGGTCTGGACGCGATGAAGGATCTGACACCGAAGGTCCGAATGCAAGCACCGCAGAAAAGGAAGGCGGCGAAGAGAAGACACAACCAAAAAGTCCAAAACGATCACATGGAAGGCGTTCTGGAAGATTACGAGTAACCCCCAAAGAAGACTCACTTTTGTACACTTTTTTAGTATGAGTCCTTGTTGACAGTACATAAAATGAACTATGATCATTTCTATCTCTGTTTCTCCGTGTTTCTTATCTCTTCACTCCACTTGTTTTCGGCGCAAAGAGATCGGTTCATTAGCCGAGTCTTGTTTCAAACTATTTCTTCAATTGGCAGAATCAATAACTATTTGGATATCGATACCTAGATGCTGAAAATACTTCCCAAAATCAGAAGACCAACGAGATTCTATGCTGCAGTGTCGGCTGCACGGAATGAGAGCTTTGCGAAGGTGCAGCAATCGGATTTGCTAGCCTTCGAAAATTTCCTTGGAAAAGATGCAGTGAAGAAAGACGATATCACAAGCCACACAACTGATTGGACTGGTCAGTTTAAAGGTAATTCCAAAACGAATTTCTAAAACTAAAGCAAGACACTTTCAGGTCATGGTAGTGTAGTACTCTACCCAAAAAGTACCGATGAAGTATCAGCGATCCTGGCTTATTGCTCTAGAAACAAGATTGCAGTGGTGCCACAAGGCGGGAACACGGGACTCGTCGGTGGATCAATTCCAGTCCACGACGAGGTGGTTCTCTCAATGAACAAAATCAACAAGCACTTCTCGTTCGACGACACAATGGGCATTCTTCAATGTGATTCTGGCTTCATCCTAGAGGAGTTGGACAACAAACTGGCTAAACTTGGCTACATGATGCCGTTCGATTTAGGAGCCAAAGGATCGTGTCAAATCGGCGGAAACGTTGCCACATGTGCCGGTGGAATTCGTCTGATTCGATACGGAAGTCTTCATGCTCATCTTCTGGGACTCACTGTGGTCTTGCCAGACGAACAAGGAAGCGTTCTTCATTTGGGATCAGGCATCAGAAAAGATAACACTTCACTGCACACTCCACACTTGTTTCTGGGGAGTGAAGGACAGCTGGGAGTGATAACAAGCGTCACGATGACAGCAGTTCCAAGACCCAGAAGTGTGCAAAGTGCCATGTTGGGTGAGATTATCAGTTGTTCTCATAAATTATCGTTTGTTTCAGGCGTCGAATCCTTCAAAAAATGTTGTGAAGTACTGAAGCTGGCGAAATCGAGTCTTTCGGAAGTGCTCTCCTCATTCGAATTCCTTGATGCAGATATAATGGAATGCCTGAAATCCAACCTCGATTTGCACCCAGTTCTAAATAAAGCAACACCATTCTCGATCCTCGTGGAAACTTCCGGCTCTAACGAAGATCATGACATGGAGAAAATGAGCGCATTTCTTGATGAATGTCTTTCAAAGAATATCATCGTGGATGGAGTGTTGGCTGGATCTTCGGCAGATGCTGCGAACATGTGGAAGCTTCGAGAAAGCGCACCATTGGCTGTGACTCGGGATGGTTTTGTATATAAGCATGATGTATCTCTTCCCTTGGAAAGTTACTATGAGCTGACGAATGTGATGAAGGAGAGATGCGGAGCTTTGGCAAAACGAGTGGTCACGTACGGGCATTTGGGAGATGGCAACACTCATCTGAATATCACTTCTGAAAAACGTAGCGAAGAACTCGAAGAAGTGTACGTTTTCTGTCATTCTCGTCCGGTTATCATGTTTTTGATTTCAGAATGTATCCTTTCCTTTATGAATGGGTCGTTTCTCATGGTGGATCGATTTCTGCGGAGCACGGGATTGGCCAGCTGAAACTTCCGTACTCGAATCTTGGCAAAGAGTCGGAGGAACGTCTTCTGACAAAGAAGCTCAAGAACATTTTCGATCCAAACGGCATTCTGAATCCGTACAAAATGATATAATAACGAGTGTAACGATACGTAGCACAACTGTATAAACAATTTGACCTTCTATTTGCATTTTTGTTTGAGCACCTGTAGAATCTGGGGAATCTGGGGGACGGCCCACTAGGAGAGCCAGGTCATTTCAGTCCTCCATCAAAATGACTCTCCGAATCGCCGCTATTCTCGTCTCGCTGGCAGTTTTCTGCTGGGCTGAAGCTACCGATGAAAAGGTGGTCATCAGCCACCCAGAATCGGATAAAATCTATGGAAAATATATCGAACTTTCTATGAATCTCACTATTCTTCTTAAAGATACCAAGATTGAAGAGGCATCTATTCATCAGGTTTGTACGGGAAACAACGATTAAAACCATTGGAAGGTTCAGCTAGCCAAGGATATGGTCTCCAACGATGGAAATGAGGAGAAGGTCCAGAAGGTTCTCGACAAATTCATGACGAATTTGCCAGAAGATCAGAAGAAGGATTTCGGAAGATTGTACTTTGATAAAATGTGAGTTTCGGAAGCAAAAAGATCCAACAATCAAGACACTTGCAAGTTTTCACCCGGTGATAACTTTTCATGGTAGTATCACCGAAGAGAGAACCTGCGAGTGTCCAGTGATGGACGGTGGGGGGACGACAAACATGAAAAGAGAACATAGTCGCCGCCGACCTTGGTAGTTTTTCACCCGGTGATAAAGCGTGGACGCTATCACAGCGGCGAAAAACCACCAAGGTCAAAGGGACCTGCTTTTGAATATAAACTGACCTCTTGAGTAAACTCCGACAAAATGAGATACACGGAGAGCTTAACCGATTCACACCCGGTGATAGACTCGTTGGGAAGTTTATCACTGAAGCCTGAACCAGCTAAGCTCTCGGTATCTCTAGAATAGCAGTAGTAGAGAATAAGGGGAGGGAGGCCACCGGGACATCCATCCAATCAAGAGTCGCAGGTCCTATACCAGATTTTTTCCCGGTGATAAGTAAGGTTTAGCGTCGTATCACCGCGGAGAAAAATCCGGTACAGGCCCTGGCTCTGGAAGCCTAACAGACCATTGCAAGTGTTCACCCGGTGATAGAAATGGTTTGTGTGATAACACCGAAGCGAGCACCCACAATGGTCTGAATGTTTCAGAAGGATTGGATGCCGGGAAGAGAGGGAGAAAGGGAACGGGGAAGGAAAAGGACTGGGACGGGGACCCGAGCTAGTTTCTACCCGGTGATAGACACGGAGGATCTATCAACCGAGGCAAAAACCAGCGCGGTTCCCCGTCGCAGTTTAGAAATGGGAGAGAGTCAGGACCTTAACCAGTTTTCACCCGGTGATGGCCATGATTAGAGCATCATCAGGTGGAAACGGGTTGAGGTCCGACTCAATCCAATGAATAATAATAATAGTTGAATAAGGGAGAGGGAGAGGAGAAGGGAGTGAACAGAAAATGACTGATGGTGAAATGAACGGTTTCGCCATCCCTTTTATACCCGCCACCCGGTGCACCAACCGTTGACTCCGCCCCCAGAAAAACGCGCGCTTGGTGTAGATCCCACCCAACGAGAGCACCAATCGTCGCGCACTCTCTTCACTCACCACACTATTTCGTTTCGAGGGCGCGCGGATGGTGTGCAGTGTGCGCGCGCAAACCGACGAACAGACGGACGCGCTCGATAAAATGGTGGGCCGTGTGGATGTGATGGTCAGTGGGGCAGCAGCAGCAGGCCAGAAGGGTTAAGGAAGGGGAAAGGAGAAGAAGGTCTGGGAAACAGATTAGCCGGAGAAGGAGGGGGGCAAGTGAAGGAAGGAAAATTGGATGCGACGTCTCGTACGGATGACCGCTAGGCGCCGGAGAAGAAGGCGTTTTTCGGATTCTCTCGTTTGTTCTCAATTTCTCCACGAATGCGGAAAGGGAAAAGCGGACAATCTGTTCCATTTTTTATGGTGAAATTCTCGTGGAAGCAGCAGCGTCAGGCGAAGTAGACGAAGATGGACGAGATTGATGGAAGGGTGACCTCTGGTGTCGAGAGAAAATTAAATGGAGATCGTTGTTCGGGGGTTTTAGTGTTTTTTCTAAAAGCTGGAGCCATCGTTTCTCAAAGTGTGAGAGGTCGTTTTTTGGTTCTCATATTTGACTGTGCAACAAGAGCACTGTACATTGCACAATTTGAATATGTATGGGAGAAAAAGAAACAAAGCAAACAGAATCTATTTTCACGAAAGGATACTGTAGCTCGTTTCCGGTTGAGAGAATGCGTCGAAGCGGCTCTGTTTGATGCCGAGAGCAGCGAACCATGATATTAGATTGCGATCGTCTCGAATTGCATCAGAGCTTGCGTCACCTTTTAATGATACCTTGCGCAATCCCCACTCAATCTATCAATACGGTCGTTCCAGAAAACTCGACTACATCACTCGTAAGGTCCATCGTGTGCTCGGCTTCTACCTGACTCGTCATCAAATCCAACGGGTAAGTCATTGGGGTCCCTCAAAAAATACCGTCTGATCTTTAATCGTTCCCACTAATCTTCGTCTTCTGGGGAGATAATCCAGATGTCACTGTTACAATCGATTTCCCACAATTGTTCTCTTCTCGAGCACTCGTAAAAGAACAAAGAGACTGTTATACGAGAGACAGGCAGATAGGGATCCGTCAAGAACAAACATGACGTCATCCATCATCTGCCACGTCACCTGACCCGCAGTAAGCCAACAGACGGTGTTGGCTGAGAAAGAACCCCCGTGGATTTCTCGTGCACTCGCAGCACAATGGGGTGCTAGAAACGGTCCGAGTGTTGGCTAATTACGCAACGTGTGAGACGGAGAGACGGAGAGTGGTGAAGGACCACCGAAAGACCCCCTCATTATTATGGTGCTAAGATAAAGAATGGTGCAGATATGAGTGACGATTAGTGTGTAGAGGGAAGACAGGATTAGGATCTGAGAATGGATGTGTTGGACCAAATGCATTGGCAGGTGCAAACATAGAGACTAACGAGAGGAATGATTTCAGCTTAGGGATGTTCTGGAGAAGCAATTTGCCGCAGGAGCTTCCCGGCCGCAATTGGTGGAGGCTATGGTGGAGGAGCTTACGAAGGATGTAAAGAGAGAGAAGGCAGTCAAGGCTATTGAGCAGACGATGAAGGATTTGAAGATCTTCAGTAGAAAGAATCCTGGATGGGTTGAGCAAGTTGAGATGTTGTTCAGTCATGCGTTGGTTCATGATGAAATGTGAGAAATCTACTCGATAAATCAACTTGTTAAATGGTCACAAATATCTGTTTCTATGTTCTTATTTCAATTTCGAATTTCTGTGCATTGAATAAACTGAAAGCAAAAACTTATTGACTGCAGCACTAATTGACTGCATTCATTCATTGAATGCACATTTATCATCGACTTTACACTCTCGAAATCCGAGAATTCTCTTTAAATTGGTTATTTCACATGGAAACCGCTCTGATAAAGCGCGTTTTAAGGATGGTCTCGAAGCGAAGTGGCAACATTTAAAGGAAGTTTTGCGATTTCAGGACAATGGTTTTGACGCGATCCAGGTTACGGTGGATATTTGATGCACGCTTTTCCCATTTTCTTTCTCTTTTTTGCTGCTCTTTTTTTAATGAAACTTCGAGAAAACCGGAAAAACTGTTGCCTTTGCTCGCATTTACCTCCATTTTTGAGAACTTTTCAGTTTTCGTCGTTTCTTTTAGTGAAAATCGAATTTTTCAAGAATATTCTGCTATTTCTCCTACCAGATAAACAGTACAGGTCACAAGAATTTCTAGAATTGAACTGAAAATCGATTAGAATATCATATCTGAGTAGAAATCAATTTTTCAAACTCAAATTTCGCGGGTACACTCTGAGAGGCATCCGCGCTCCATCGACCAAAATGGCAACAAAAAGTGGAAAACAACCAAAAAGAACATGTAAAACACTTCAAATTTATTGGGTTTTGACCCAGCTTCTCATACTTTTCAGCTAAAAATACGATTAATCAATTTTCAGGCATGGAAGAAAGTCCCGAGTTTCAGAAGTTGCTTCGACCGATGCAAAGTCGACCCGTCCCGCTGACACACAACTTCTACGAACCTTTTTTGAGAAGGAATCCTGGATACAAGGAGAATATGGAGACGCCGAGTGCTCCGAGTACACCGAACACAAGTACGAGCAGTATTTCGACAACAACATGTATGTCTTGTGAAACTCTGTGAAATCTGAAATTTCGAACCGAGCTTTGCAGTTCCATCAACGTCCACTTCTGCTAAAAAGCAAGGAGAAACCTCGGCAACTTCAAAACTAGTGGAAGAAATTATCGAGTCAAACAAACAGCTTATCGAGGAAGCAGCAATGCAGAAGGCAGCGTCAGGAGTCAATGTGACCACAACACAATACAATAATCTGATTCCATTATCATTCGATCAGGAGGAATTTATTCGGAATCATGAAGCCTCAAATAAATCTCGCAAATTATGAATAATCTGTGAGAATACATTTACGGGTCGATTGAATAATTCAATGAATATTCTAATTTATTATTTTTCTTCTCTCTTTTGAACTCAATCCCGTGGTTCAGTCCACTGAAACTATCTCAACATGCCTTATTTTTCCAACTGCAATAATCTTTATCCAGATGAGCGTGCCTTTCCAAGCCCCCCTCCCACCCATCACAGCCAACTACCAATCGGAGCCCGAGAAAATCAACCAGGCAACGGACATGCTAATCAAACGAGTCACTGATGCGAAGAAAATGATCGAGGAGCTACTGCACATGCTCGATTTACAAGAGAAGTGTCCATGGCCAGACATGCTTGAAAAGTTTTCCTCATTAGCATCCGCCATGTCGAGTCTGCAAACATCCGTACGGAAGAGCGGTCTGCCGCACGGCCACGAGGATCATGGACAGTTTTTGAGGTCACACGTTTTGGTGCCACAACGATTGCAGTATGAGGCGGATGATCATCTTCAGAGAGTCACTCAAGGACGTGTCTTCTCATGGAATCACGAACTGGTGCCGGAATATCTCAGAACAAAACCGAATCCGGAGATGGAAAATGAAGAGCAGATGCTGGACGCTGAACGAAACGCGAAGGCTCCCGATCTCGTTGTGAGGCAAATCGCAGCTTACGCCAAGAATATCGAAGGTCTCTTGGCCAATCTCACCAATATCGATAGACTTCACAGTGAAGCAATCGTTGAGAAGGTGGGTTCAGAAGGAAAATAAACGGTTTCCCTCCCATTTCACTGCCCAAAATGACGAAACTCTATCAAGATGACTTTGCGATTTCCGAGTCAATTCACATCATTTGGCGAATCGCTACACCGTCATTTGATCGACTCGGAGTTAGTAGAGCTAGTGAATCATATAACGATAAGATCTGATTGGGATAAAAAGTGATTTCGGAAATAGGAAATTCGTCCTTTCATTGACCGGGGTCAATACATGCGATCAGAATTTATTCTATGAAAAGTTGTGAAAAACAAATATGTCACAGTATGTGATTGGCACTACTTCTTTTATCACATAGTTACCGAAGTGTGGTGCTGCTGTTACTCGCCCTTCCCCTTTTGTTACAAAAGTTTCAATATCAATGTTCAATCATTTTCAGCCGACCTACAGCCGAGAGGAAACTGTGAAAATCGTGAAATCTGTGCTCCTGGGAGACAATATTCGAAACCTGCGAGCTCCTCCACCTCCAGCACAAGCCAATCCAGCTTCTGCGGCTAGTGCTTCTCAATCAGCGTCGCAAGGAATGAACCAGGTCTCCGGAATGCACGATTACCAGAATTCGCAACTTCGTCAGCAGCTGCAGAACCCTCAAATGGGCTATGGAACCCCATATCCGCAGTATCCACAGATGCACGCTGGCCAAATGCGTAAGTTTTGGTTTCCTCTTGCTGCTCTTTTTTCCTCTCGCTGTTTTCCTTCTCTTCAAGGGATTAGTGTTCTGATTTTACACTATAACAACATTAAGCCACTTTCAGCGATGATGCAACCAGGTCAAATGAACATGGGACACCCGATGCAACAACAACAACGACCCATTCACATTCCGAACATGACCATTCAACGACAATAATGATCTCCCATTAACATATGTACTATTTATTTTGTTAGTTTCTCTTTCACCCTGAATGAATCATGTGATTTTTCAAATCTCTATACATTCACCCACAGCGTTTTTGTCGCTCGTTCTCCCTATTTTTCTCGCTGTTATGCTCTTGGAGGGTGAGCAATTTATGCTTCAAAATATGAAATCAATATGCGTAGATTTCGAATATCGTCATGAAAAAAAATTTAAAAATGTCTGAATTCCTGAAAATTGCTACAAATAAGTTTCCATGAATATTGTCACCACCTTTTTTTCGCCCATTTATAATAGTTTTTTTTTCGGATTTTTCTCACTAAAATCAGCATGTTGCACTGCAACACATAGATTCTAAAGAGAATAATCCGAAAAACGGTGGTGCAAGAGTAACAAAATTCTTGAATAATGGAATTGTTTGAACGGTTTCATTATGATATCCGAAATCTACAAACTTTATTACATAATCTGAAGCAAACCTTTGTTTTCCGCAATCCTTACGACATTCACTTCAACCTAAAATATTCAGATGTCGATGTCTCGCAGTTCTTCGACTGGGTTTCGAAGCCGAACTGCTAGTCATGGCTCACGAAGTATCACCTCGACTTCAAGTGAAACACAACGAAGCTCAGGACAACGAAGACCGTCTCATTCCGCCAATATCATTCACCACCAACTGCAAGGGATGTTGGATGAGTGGCAGATGAGAGAACGGTGTGGACTTGTAGGAAAATCTAGTTGGAATCAACCCCTGTTTCAGACCATCTCTAGAAACAGATAACGGAAAAGGATCGTTGCTGCTGGAGACCGAGGGAGTCGCCGATGTATTGGTCTTGTCTGAAACTGGAGAAATCATCACTGTTGTGTTTCCATGGTTCATAGCCAACGTCAAAATCAGTCTCGAAATGAAGCTTTGCGACTTCAAAACTCAGTTGTTCGAAGAGATAGCCCCGATGAAATGGGGAGCTCATTCTATCCTTCCACAGGACTATGTCTTCAGACAACAGAATAACTTTGGAGAAATTGAAGTGATATTCAATGATGATGTCAGTTTCGTTTCCTCCGATCAAACAAAGACAATTTTAATTTTCAGCAGCCCTTATCCTCCCTTGAGCTTCATGGAACCTTCCCAATGCTGTTCCTCTTCGAACCAGACGGCGCGAATCGTGATAAGGAGTTGATGGCGGATATCAGTCACTGTCTTGGGTATTCTCTCGACAAACTGGAGGACAGTATCGATGAAGAGCTTCGACAATTCCGTGCTTCTCTCTGGTCACGAACCAGGAAAACTTGTGCGACACGTGGAGTGGAAGGAATTCAGCATTACGCGTTTCCAGAAGATCAATACTTCTGCGCCTTCGAACAATGTCCGAAAGATTTGGAGTCGAAAGCCAAGGCTGCCAAATTGGACTATCAACTGTTCTGGACGAAGCGGAAAGCAGAATCCCAAGAGTGTTGGGATAAAATGTTCAAAGTGAACATCGACTTTGATCCTGAATTCACTCCGCACACTCTGATGCTGCAGTTTCTCAAGGAGCTGCGACGAATCAGTCTGTTCGATGCGGAAGACCCATCAGATGAGTGTTGGCTGTTGCAGTTGGCAGGGCGGAATCTTTTCGTGACGAATCCAGATGTGAAACTGACTTCATACGATGTAATAATCTAGATTGGAGCTTCACCGAATATGTTATTGTTTTCAGGGAATCCGATCAGAGCTGGAAAGCTACCGTTGCCCTGGATTCGTTCTTCGTCGTCAATCACTCGTTCTCAAGGACTACGTTCGCCCGAAACCCCTCTACGAGCCGCATTACGTTCGAGTTCATGAAAGAAAAATGGCTCTGGATGTTTTGAGTGTCTCCATCGGAAACGAGGCGAAGCCCACGAATAGTGACAAAGTGTGGACAGATTTTCGACCAACGGCATCACTGGAACAAATCACTCTTTGGGATCTCGACGCCAACCTGATGATTCGCCCAGTGAACTTCTCAGGACTCCCGTTCACGGCTGCCAACGACATCTATATCGGAATGGATATCAATGTATATGTTGGTACACTCACTCTAACTACCGTTAAGATCCCACGAGTGCCTACAACAAATATCGTTTGGTGCCGTGAATTCTTCACATTCGACTTGTACATGAAGGATATGCCACCATCGGCTATTCTAAGTGTTCGAGTTTACTACATGAGGTCTGCAAAGATCAAGGACGAGATCGAGCTTGGATGGGTGAACATTTCTCTAACCGACTGGAGAGATGAGCTTCGTCAAGGGCAGATTCACCTGAATCTTTGGGCGCCGGGACAGGGATCCGATAGAAGCAGAATCGGAGATAATGGAGCCAAAATCGGAACTTCTATGGCAGTCACTATCGAAATCTCCAGCTACGGAAGAAGAGTCAAAATGCCCACACAGACTCAATATATCTATCTTGTGGAGCATCGAAGCACATGGGCTGAAACTGTGAACATCGTTGGAGACGATTATGAAGCATGTATCAGAGATCCAGGATACAATAGACTGCAGGAGTTGGTCAAGAAGCACGAGTCGGGAAATGTGCTGAATGATGAAGAACAAAGACACGTGTGGTCATGGAGACGTTACATTCAGAAACAAGAACCTGATTTATTGGTGGTTCTCTCCGAGCTCCGAATCGTATGGACCGACCGGGAAAATTTCTCGGAACTTTACGTAATGCTGGATAAATGGAAGGCTCCAAGTGTAGCCGCCGCGTTGACACTGCTCGGAAAGAGGTGCACAGATCGAGTGATTCGAAAGTTCGCTGTGAAGAAGCTGAACGATCAACTCAGTGCCATTACATTCCATCTCTTCCTTCTACCATTGATCCAGGCGTTGAAATACGAACCACGTGCTTATTCGGAAGTCGGAATGATGCTTCTGTCACGAGCACTCTCCGATTATCGCATTGGACATCGTCTGTTTTGGTTGCTTCGTTCGGAGATTTGTAGATTGAAGTGAGTATCTCTCAAGTAGTCATTAATACAACCACAACAAGTTCCAGGGACTGCGCCACCAATAACGAGGAATACCGTCGTATCTCCCTTCTCATGGAAGCCTACCTCCGTGGAAACGAGGAGCACATAAAAGTTATCATTCGGCAAGTCGATATGGTCGATGAGCTCACTCGTATCAGTTCCGGTGTCAAGGGACTGGCCAAAGATGCAGCCACTGAGAAGCTTCGAAATCAGCTCAGATCGATCAGTCATAAAATGGAAGGAATCGATTCGCCACTGGATCCGGTTTATAAACTCGGCGAAATGGTGTATGTTATCAGTAGACAGCTAGCAGATATCTAGGCTCAAAACTAAAATATTCAGTTGATCATGATTTCAAATGATAATTCTCGACGAGCTGAAATTGATCCGTTATTGGATTTGAATCGGTACCATAATGCATTAGTTGGGTAGAACTTGTCGAATTCTATCACTTGATACCACAATCGGCTGAATAGGTCTTATTTTGAAACCGATATGAACAGTTTTCAAGGTCACATCTATTCATTTCAGTATCGAAAGTGCGATTGTATTGGGAAGTGCGAAACAACCGTTGCTGCTCACATGGAAGAACAAGAATCCCAAGAGTGACCTATTCCTCCCAGTCTGTTCAGCGATCTTCAAGAATGGAGACGATCTGCGACAGGATATGCTTGTGCTGCAGGTGCTCGAAGTGATGGATAACATCTGGAAAGCCGCTAATATCGATTGCTGCCTGAGTCCCTATGGTGTTCTTCCAATGGGCGAAATGATCGGGATCATTGAAGTCGTGCCGAGTTGCAAGACGATTTTCGAGATCCAACAAAAAGCTAGTCTTTTCAATACGGCCGCTCGAAGTATTGACTCACAATTCATGAATAAGTGGATTCGAAAGCAGTGTGGACTTGCGTAAGTGCTTCAAATTCTCCATATCTCAATTTATTTATTTTTCCAGGGATGACAAGAAGCGAGACAAGAAAGATCCCACCTACGAGAGACCTGATACAGCTCAAGCCACTAAGAAATACTTCGAGAGTGTGGATCGTTTCCTATACTCTTGTGTCGGATACTCAGTTGCCACGTACATCATGGGAATCAAGGATCGACACAGTGACAATTTGATGATGACCACTGACGGAAAATACTTCCACATTGACTTTGGCCACATTTTGGGACACGGAAAGACGAAACTCGGCATCCAACGAGATCGTCAGCCATTCATCCTCACCGAGCAGTTCTTGACGATTATTCGATCCGGAAAACCAGTCGATGGAAATTCTCATGAAATTCAAAAGTTCAAGACGCTCTGTCTCGAAGCCTACGAAGTGATGTGGAGCAATCGAGATCTCTTCGTATCACTTTTCACCTTGATGCTGGGAATGGAGCTTCCCGAACTGTCAACGAAAGCGGATTTGGATCATCTAAAGGTGTGTCCCTCATAGAAAAAAGCTTCTCCATGTAGATGATGTTCCAGACCACTCTCTTCTGCAAAGGCGAATCAAAGGAGAAGGCCAGAAAGTTCTTCGCCGGAATCTACGAAGAAGCATTCAACGGCTCATGGGCGACCAAAACCAACTGGCTTTTCCATGCCGTCAAACATCACTAGAGTACAAATTTCTAATCTTTTTCAGTGTACTAACATTCCATTTTCACCCCCAAATCCCGGCCACTACCTCTGACATTTCCATAATTTTTTCCCTCTCCCCGTGGTTCCCGTTTTATTTGTACATTGATTCTTGTGAAATAATATTTTATCGTAATCTATCCTTTCCACCGAATGTAATTTATCAATTTGTCAGTTGTCAAAGATGGATAGAGTTCAATGTGCCATCGTCTCCACTTTGGTCGTCGGATTGCACAGTGCTTTAAAGAGAGGAACCACGAAACAGGCGTCTTCCTTCTTGTTCTCGATTGGAGCTTTTTCAGATTTCTTCGAAGACTTCAAAGTGTCCGGTTTGGCAACTTTTGGAAGACATTTAAGAACCGACTTCGACTCGAATTGGCAGGCAGAAGACGTGTCTGGAAGTTTTATTATGTAAAATTGAAGCCCTTTAGAAATATACCGTTCTCCAAAAAGGCACGAAGCACAGTTTTACTATTGTTCATCTTGAGTGCATATCCAGTTGACTCGACCATTGTTGACTTGCCTGGCAGGTCGATGACAACCTGCAAAAATTGAAAATAGCGCAACAATATAATCGTCAATGCGCGTGCTTCCACGGCATGCAGTCATGTCCGAGTGGTTAAGGAGATTGACTAGAAATCAATTGGGCTCTGCCCGCGTAGGTTCGAATCCTGCTGACTGCGTATTCTTTTGAGAACATTTTTAACTTCTTCGGTTAGTCCCCCCTCTCCATCTCACCGTTTTTGCCGCGAATTCGGCGTCATCGACGACAAAGTTGAGCGATTGAACGAGATGCTGCGGCTTATCAGTCACGTGTCCCTCGATCCAGTGACGGATGTTCTTGCGATTGAACGGATAGATGGCGCGACAGTAGATCAGAACCGGCTTCTGCTTGTTGCCACACAAGACCGCTTTGGACGGTGTCTCCAGGACGTTGATGTCGGTGTACTTGTTGGAGAGAACGAGACATTCCAAACGATCCAGTTTTGGACTCTCGTTCGGATTCACGATCTTCACTGCCACGTCGTATATCGACGTGTTTCGGAGCACGATCCGGTATTGGGATTTCGAGTTTTCGCGAACTATCACCGATAGAGTCATTTTCTGGAAATGTCTCTTCTGAGATACTGAACATTAACTTCGAAATACCGAGTTGGAGACTGGAAGTCGCTAGTTTCAAACTGACGAGAAATAAATGGATTTATTTTGTTAAACTTTTGGAGAATGTTGTTGAGTTATGGTGGCGGGTGACACGGTCATAACGGAACTTCTTCGTAACGTCGGATCGTATTTGAAGCATGTGATAACGGATAGAGTGAAGTGACGATATGTGGGATTCAGCCAGATCAGAGTGATAGTCGAGCCCATACCATGAAGAGAAATGCACATTATGGCTATGTTGTTGAGCACTGGAAATGGGGAAATGTGAGACTGGCGGAAGACTATTTATCTTTAACTGGCAAAATGTAGATCACATTGAGATCAACTCACTGCTTCAAAGACCCGCTAAGAAAGAAGCACCATATTTCAGCTCAACCTGACTAATTTGAACGGATCTTACGTGCAATCGATAGATCTCATTGGGATATCCATTTTCAGTTGAAACCTTTCTCGTTCCCGAGATATACCACCTTTATCATCTTTTTGAGCAAATTTATCTTGTTTTCTATAACAGTTATAAAAAAGTAGTTTGCTAACAAAATGCGGATTACAAAGTGTAGAACATTTTGTTAGTATATCACTTCTTCATAACTGTTACAGTAACCGAGATAAATTTGATCAAAAAAGACGATAGGGGAGTGTCGGTCTACTAGAGAAAATACAGTTGAGTTTTGAGTTTTGAACTTCTGCTGACTTTTGATTCCAAACTCACTCTGATTGTATTGTTGCCAAACAATTGAATAGAAACAATACGTCATCGGAAGGACAATAACACCTACAGGTATCGATACCTGAAACTCACTGAAATTGAAATTTCTGCTTGATAAAATTACCTGAAAAATCATATCAACAAAAAACTTTTGCTGTAATTTCCGGGTAGCCGCCGACATATGAGTCGTCAGACTCAAAAGAAAATAACTCGAATGAATGCAGAGAATAAAAACTTCAACTAGAAAAAACAACAAAAATACTCCAGCAGTCCCAGTGACCGCTGAGATTTCCATTGAAAACACGAAAACATTGTTTTGAAAGTAGGATGGATGAGGACAGGGGAGAATCTGAAACCAGAAAACCATTTCCGGGAACTCTATGATTTACAGACTACTTTTAGGAGGATTGGTTTCGCCCACT
Source organism: Caenorhabditis sp. 40 LS-2015 (assembly GCA_900536305.3). NCBI lineage: Eukaryota > Metazoa > Nematoda > Chromadorea > Rhabditida > Rhabditidae > Caenorhabditis > Caenorhabditis tribulationis. The sequence goes on along the minus strand of LR545120.1, from coordinate 296,645 downwards.
CTGGATCCGGGATTCTGAAATAGACGGGAAGGAGGAAGAGGAGCGCGTAGATGCCGTTGATCGCGTAGAACGTGTAGCGGATCCATTCGGCTTCGATTTTGAATCTGCCACGGACGAGAGTGTTGTGACGGTTCTCGAAGAGCATCACAATGGCGGTGGCAAGTCCTGAATGAGATTGTTGAAAGCTGGGAAAACTGAGAATGAGTGCCATGTAGAATCGAAGATAACGATTCAGAATCTGAAGCGAACATCTAGAGTTACTATTGGCCACAACTGATGGAGGCCATAACTTGAATTATGTAAACATTTTTCTGATTTTCGTTTGAGAATCTGAATCTGGAGAGAGCCGATTTCAACTGTGACCAGATTAGTAATGAGGCAAAGTGCAGCTGGGGAAGCCAAGAAATCTTCTCATGAAATCTGAGAGTATTGAAGTTCGTCCTCCGAATATCTGAATCCGAAAATAAAGACCCCTGAGAGCTTCAATATCAATTTTTAAAACGCCAGATTTTGTAGAGTAATCGAAAACTGCTGTCTGAAATATTTTCCCTGACCATTTTCATTTGATCCAGACTATAAAGCAAACTCATCAACGTTTCTAGCCTGATTCCATAATCTGGACCATTAAAACTTTCCGGTTGAATGCAAATTTCGATTTCCCCATTTTGCACTCCCTTTATTTCAAGTTTCTTTTCGTCTACATGCATGTTCAATTCATCAAAAATCGAGGTCAAAGTCCCATCTGTTAACTGGAAAACATCAGATTCTGATTTTAGTTTTCTACGAAACTCTCCCATTCCTTCACGCCTACTGATTTCTAGATTTGGACCAAAAGATGACGTCGTTTCACGGGTGCATTCTCCAAGACAACAACACTTCTTACTAATCTTTTCAGAAATATCTGCCCAAAAATTTTGGCAGAAAGTTGTTCAAGTAGAAGACGGCTGAACACTGTTCGTGCTTCTAGGAATTGTTCAAAGTTCCCAGTGCACAATGTGCACCGAACCAGAAGGTTCTAAGATCCGCATCTAGTATCAGAAATTTCAAAAGAACTTTGAAAATCCCTTTTCCATAAATCCCAAATCTCAAAACAACAAGTTCCCTCCATTGTGTGGGTGTTGTCCATCCGACACTATTTGCTTATTGTCATCTACACTTGAAAACACTGACCGCCCAATCCAACTTGTGCACAAAACACCTGAATCCACACGGGCACCGAGAACCAACTGAATACGCCGACGGAAATTCCGACGAGCACCGGGAAAAACATGTACGGACACACGAGACCGCCGATGAGCACATCCGAGATTATTGTCCTGGAATGAACAGAGGGAAAAGTTCGGAGATTACGGTACTTCCTCTAATAGACCGGTACCCATTTTCCGTCACTTTGATCTAATTTATCTTGGATCCTGTAACAGCTATCAGAAAGTAATAAACTAACAAATCATTTATAACGAGCAGTCCCACAGTCTGTTAGTTGACAACTTTTTCATACTTATTATAGAAGCCAAGATAAGTTTGGTCGAAGTGACGTAAAGCGGGTGCCCGTCTATTAGAAAATACGGTGAATTGGGGTTGATGTTTCAGGTAGTTTTGAGATTTTGAATAATTTGAATCATAAATTGAAGTGGTAACCTAGTAGGTCTGAATTTTCATATTTTCCTTGAGTAAAATTTGAAATCCCATGCACCCCGCTTCTACCAAACTTATCTCGCTTCCCCTAGCATTTATCAAAAAGTATTCAACTAACGAAATGTTTATAACAACATGACACATATTTCTACAGTAAACCACTTTTTGATATCTGTTACAGGAACCGAGTTGAATTTGATCGAAGTGACGACACAGGATTCGGAGTAAATTCTGATCAAACATTTTGAAACTTTTGCAAAACCTACCAAGCATGCAAATGCAGCAAATACCAGCGGGCACTTCTCCGATTCCTCGGAGTCTTCTTTATAATACAGTATCCTCCGAACAAATTGATCGGCAGTGTGACCAACATGAGAATATGAGAGAAGGTTGCTTGAAACTGCCACGAGTCCCAGTAAGTGAAAACAGTCGAGCAAGAGGCATTCATTATAACTAAGGATGAAATACGTCGTGATATGAATTCTGAATTTCGAATTTGATACGCTCAGATGAACTTCAGGAGGGAGACGCAGAGAGGCACACAACGTCGGGGGAGGGCTCACCGATTCTTTGATCTAGAACAAAATTTGTGATAATGGACGCCTACATAAAACAAAATGTCACAAGTTTTTGGAGGAGGGGTTGAATGAAGTGCAAGATTACAAAGGATTGAAGTTTGTGCTCTGAAGTTTTGATGCTCTGAAACTGCAGCTTTCCTCTTCCAGTTGGAGTTTTTTTGTTCTTTACACAGTGGAAAATCCAAGAAAGAAGAGAGAATGAAGTACAGTGTTGCCCAAATGTATTAATGTTTGGCCTTTTCAGTGCGAAATAGTCAACTTTGAACAGCTAAAAAAGGATGTTCCAGGTATTCTGAAACTTTAAGGGCATGGCAAGCAGCTCCAAATGTTTATTCTTAGAGCTGCTAACTTTTTTGGAAAAATCTCGAATACAAAAATGATCATCTAGAACTGCTCGCCACACCCACAAAGTTTCAGAAACATAGGGTCATTTGAGAATCTTTTTTCAACTGTTCAAAGTTGACAGTTCGCACTGAACATACCGAAAATTAATACTTTTTTGCAATATTCTCAAATTGTTGGGTTCTCTGAAAGTATCAAAATCTTTTCTTCGGCATTTCCCTTATAATCAGCTCCTGATTTTGAATTCTCTTGAGACCATTTGTTCCTCAACTGATCATCATCATTTTACACAATGTGATCTCTTCCCCAAGGCTCTCAACGTCAACCAAAGACAACCAAAAACCAACAAAGAATTTCATTTTTTCTGAAGATCATCATTTTCTTCTAATTTACATGCTGAATGGAGAGAGTGAGAGTGGTCATGGTTACCCGTAGAAAAAGTACATATAAAGCATGAAAACCTAGAAAATGGAAGAGAAATACGTACAAAGTTACTCTAGGAATGGGACTGACTGCAGAGACCCGTGAGGTTTGGATGGATTTGGAAAAAAACGGAAAGTTCTAAAAATATAGAAATATTAGACAGGCTGAATGAGGTGAGCTTGTTGATCTTCGAGAGATGTCACGTGAGCAGAACTGCTCTTCGTTTGTTTCAGACTGATTTGGAATGGCCGATCGACACCTAAAATAAGGAATAATTATTTCTGAGTTCTGAAGACTTTTGAAATCTCTCACCTTCAAGTTTATGCAAGAACTTCTTCAAGGTCTGCTTCATCAAAGTGCGGTATCTCTTGGAGACAACACAGTACAGACAAAAGTTGAGAGAGGCATTCAGGAACACCAACTGTTGGCTCAAGCATACATACAGAATCGCCTTTGGATGGTACTGTCCATAGATGTCGAACAGAAGACGTGCGGGTGCTTGTGGTCCAACACAGAAGAAGAGCATGAAGACGACGGCGAAAAGCATGGCATTGGCTCTCATCGTGCGATTATTGTGAGCCTCGTTTTGAATGAGCCCGTCGGAGAGTTTGGTTTCTTCATCTCTTCTAGAGTCCTCATCTACGACGCGACGGAGGGTGAAAATGATTCGAGAGTTCATGTAGAGAAGGGCGATGATTGGAAGCACGTTGAAGGCGAAGAGCGAGATGTAGTCCATCGTGCGGTAGTAGATCTGGAAATGGGCAGATGCTAATGAGAGGGTTCATTTAGAGTGATTTGAATTCAAGGATTTCGATTTCATTTTCTGAATCTGAGTCTGAGTCTGAGTCCAAGTGCAACTGGAGGAGCCAACGAATCTCCTTGTTAGGTTTGACATCACATGTTCAGAATTTGAGCTCGACTTTTCAAAAACTGATTCGAGATTCAATTTTGATTTCTTCAGCTTTTTTTGTCAAGACTGTATAACTTTCAAAATCCGTTACTCATTTTTCAAATAAAAATCCCAAATCAGAAACAAACAATTAGTCATCATCTATCTGGCTACTGTCAAAATCTAATCCGTGTTCTGTTTACCAAAATTTCCCTCAACCATTTCAATTTGTTTGTGCCTCTTGGTGTGCAGATCCAATTTGATCACTTTCAAATCTAAAAATAAATCCCCCCCCTCCACCAATTCCTTCTACTCGTTTCCCCCCATCAATCCCAAACAGTAAGGTAAACTGTGCCCCTTCATCCGATGTGCTAATTACATCGAAAGTATCGGGTTTCGCCTCCCAAACAATGCCATTCAACGAAACAGAGCAAAGTGAGAAAAACGGTCGAAAAGCGAAGAGAGGTAAATACCTGAAGAGCGCGGTTTGTCGACATGAGAATCACGTAGTAGTACTCGTTCGAGTTGCTCTCGAAACACCGAATTGTGTCGTAGGCTAGAGGCCATTGGAGGGAGCACAGGAAGGAGACGAAGATTCTGGAAGTCGCTAGTTGAGGGATTTGGAAGCGTAGAACGTGAAAAGAGAAATCGATGGTGATTGTCAGTGGAAAATGGTGGACTTGGAGAAGTTGAAAATTGATCTCTAATGACCCGATTTTTCTGAAGTTGTGTAAGAGTTCTAGATGTTTATTTTGTAGTTGACAACTTTTCGAAATAACCAAAATCAAGTCAGTTAGTGGCACGATCGAAAATTTTGATTGAAGTGCTATTCCTTTTCAACGCAAACATAACTCACTTGATCTTGGTTATAATGAAAAGTTGTCCATTAAAAATCGAAAGATCTATTATTGCTCAATACATCCACAAAATTTCAAAAAAGTTAGGTCATGAAAAATCGCGTTTTCAACTCCTCAGGGCGAATTGTTTTACATTGAAGTCACCAGACGTGCATTCTTCTTGGCCAGTTCGGTGGATCAAATTTATTTCGGTTCCTGTAGAAGATATCAGAAAAAGATCAACTGCAAAATGTTTATTACGTTGTCATAAATATTTCGTCAGTTGACCACTTTTTGATATCTGTTACAGGAACCCAGATAAGTTTGATCAAAGTAGCGGTCCTGGAATTGTTTTTTCAATACGATTTACAGTATCAGTTTCCCAAGGCAGAACAATTACAGAAACTGAACACTTCTATGATTCAAAGCACATATTGACCCAGTTCATAACTATTAATAGAAATACTTACGCGGTGGCAATCGCATTCTTCGAATTTCTCGAAGTACACCATCGATGCGAATTCAGAGGACAAACGACGCACAGGTATCGCTCGACGTTGAAGGCCACTACGATTCTGAACTTTGAGATTTGAGAGATCAATAATTGAAATGAAACTTACAATACGGAACTCTTGTAGAATGTGGATGCCAGTGTTCTTATGTAGAGTACGACTCGGGAGTAAAAGTGATTAAATGAAGTGGAAAATGCCAGAGATGGGATGGAAAGAGGAGTGACATCCAAAGTGGCGAATATCAGAAATAGACTATCACAGATGGCGAGAGCTATTAGCAGATTCCACGAGGGAATCCGACGGGCGGTTTTGTTGGAAGTCAAGACAGCCATATTCAGAAGATTACATGCAAGTCCGATAAGGGCTATAATAGGTAGAACAGCAACATTGGACCACCAGACGATAAGGATCGATTGCTCATCGTGTTCATGGTGAGTGATGTTGGAGAAATTACAGAAATCATGGGATCCAATAATCTGTTCAGACTGCGACGCGCCTTCCAGAGTGATCAGTTCGTCCATCTGCAAAAATGAACAAATGATAAGAAGAGAGTAGGAGGATGGGTCAAAACGAGAAACAATGCAACGAGAATTGAAGGGAGAAACAAGTGTAATTGAGTGATTACAACCAGCTTCTTCTAGACAATAGGAGGGGCGATTATGTACTACTGTTTCGATTTGCGTGTGAGTGTTACGAGTTCTCAAGGTGAACATGGAGGGAAGGTCATTGGGGAAGGGGTTTGCAGAAAAAAAGAGAAAAAAGTTGTCTAATTTGGGGTGAGATATAGAATACTAGTATCTTTATAATTGATAATGGGTTCAAAGTCAAGGTTAGGGAGAGAGACGGAAGTGGGTGGGGGATCACATGTTAGTCTGTAGTCTCTTATGGTCTGGTTCTTTGGAGAAAAAGGAAGAGTGAGCAATCGGGGTGTCTAGAATGTTGGGCACGATGAAAATTGGGTTTTCTAGCCAGGAGATACTCCGGTTTCTTTAAATGAGTTGTCCCAGATTCTAGGTCAGAGAAAATCGAGTCCGTAAATTTCAGAATCAGAATTGGCAACAATTTGGCAACTACACTGTTAGACTCAAAATTTGAGGGTCCAACGTTTTCAGATCATTCTCAAAAACTACGAAAGACTTGTGCATGAAACTAAACTTCGAATGTTTAAGCTTTTCAGAATAACCAGATTCAGAAAACTCTAGTCTTCAAGAGTCATTCTTAACCTAAAAATTGAAGTTCAATTGAAATCTCAGAAGAAGTTTGTTAGTTTTCCGGGACTTTTCGGTTTTACAGTAATTAAGGAAACACCAAGTATTTGAAACTATGAAAATCATACAAATTGAACATTCAAACAATGGCAGGGTATTCAAAGTCTCTTATAATATTTGCGATTTTCTGGAATCGACTGGTTTCCATTAGCTCAACTATGGTCCAGACCTCTTGATTTGAAGTCTCCTCCAGTTTCCAAGAAGCAGACTTCAAAAATCAAAATTCAGGTTTTTCCCCATTTTCGAGAGGCCACAGTAGTCTCGACACGTCATTGTACTCATGTCACAAATTCACAAATGACGCCAGTTTTCTGACTCCAGAAGAGAGAAGTTATGAAATCTCAATATAAGGTTACGGTCACTCGTGTATGTGGACAACTGTTCTTCTGCACTTTAAGGACAAATAAAAAAAATAGTGGCGGAGAGAAGAGTTTAGAACTAGTAGAGGGGCGTCTGGTTTCGATGACACATTTCTGTGGTAGAATCGTGAATACGAAGATGGAAGAAGAAGAGAAAGAGAGTGACCGATGGAGAGTTGGTGGTGGAAAATCGAGGAGGGGAGAATCAATCGAGAGGACCTCAGGAGAGAAAGGACTGTATGTGTATGGCCGGTGGTGTGCTTTTCTTTTCGCAAAAGACTTTGTTTGTTTGTTTGTGTAAGTGAGTCGGATATTCCGACGAGGCGGAGGGGAGCAGCGGGCGGAGCGGATTGTCGAGCCATGAGGCAAGGGAGTGAGAGGGGAGAATTAGAACTGTGGAAGAAAATGAGATAGTACTGATTCAACAAATAATCAGATGATTTATGAGTTAGAAGACTGGATAACTGAAGACCACCTATTATACATAGAATCTTCTGGAAACTTCCCAACTTACGGAATCATTACTATGAAGACTGAAACTGGGAAACCTTGATAAAAGGAACGGTCCAGCTTAAGACTCATCTCAAGACTGGGAAAGAAACCGAGCTTTGTTTTGTTGAGTGAACGTTTTGAACTTTACTAACTAACTGAGGCTCTCGCACACTAATTAAACCAAAAATTGCTCAGATCGATATGGAATTTCTTGGAGTTTCAAAGGTTTTAAACTTCAAAAGATGAATTCGGAAAAAGATGTTCAACAGATTAACACAGTTTCAGAACATTTGGAGCGTCCCTATTTTATACGGTAGTTAAAATAGGTGGACTAATATTGCTTCAAAATCTGCTTTGTTCTCTCGGTCGATCCCGTGGGTAAGGGCTTGCAAAACTCTGAATAACGAGATAATCTTTACTCGAACTTTCCCAGAAGTTTTTCAAATTCTCTGTTCTCTCAGAAATATTGAGATTCAAAATTGCTCCACCATCGCGCGGCATGAACTAACCATCGTCTGAGAAGTCCCTGTCATACGAAATATGACTTTTTTCCAAATTCTAAATTAGGCAAGTGTCTCTGTCTCTTGAAACATGAAAAAAAACAGTAGAAAAGCAGACTGATCTCTCAATACCAGAGAGTCCATGTGTGCAACTCAATTTGGGTCAACAATACTCGCCACAGAGGCTATTTTTAGAGGGCGTGTGTGTTGCGAAAAAGGGATATGGTATGTACATATGAGGTGGGCAAAACCATAATGGGAAACCAAATGTCCGGGATGTGGATTTGAGGTTCAAACGCTTCCCAAAGTGGAACTTTTTCTCATAATTTGGTTGTAAGTGAAATCGGCCTTATAGATTCAGGATCTGAAATAAAAATGGGTGAAACGCCCATCGGATTCAAGTAATGACCGCGCAAAGTTAAAGTTATCGCTACGTCTCAAGATGCTCATGTAAGTCACCTTTGATATTTTCCTGTTCTCATGTTTGATATGTCATATCTCCAATAAGGTGAACATTGTATCAAACTTTCATTTAGATTCTGAGTCTGTAAGACCGTTTTTATCTAGACCCAAATTATGAGAAAAGTTCAACTAGCTATAAGAAATCTCGTTATGAAGCTGAAGTTTATCAAGAACATAAAACGCTGATCTAAACCTAAATATTAGTAATCTGAGAGTTTGAAACTGGGCGGAGTCGTTTTGCACCCTTTTTTCCCTACTCTCCCCTCATTCAGTTTTCTATTTGTGGCTCTCCCGGTGTCCTCAATTGGTCTCTCTCGCGCACGGCCTCCCGTCGCCTCGCGCCACACACACAGTTTATATACAAACAGACGCACTTTCACATACACGAATCATCCAGAGGGAGAGAGAGAGGGACGATTGAGACGATGATGATGACAACTACAGGAGAAGAAGGGAACGGATCGGATGGGAGGGAATGGATAAAAACCCGAGAGAGACTTGATTAGAGGATGAAAGGATCGAATGCCGTCGGGAGTGGGATTCCCGCCTTTTTTTTGTTCGAGAATCTGATCACGGACCAAAAAAATGAAAACTGTTTTGGCACCGCCCATGGCAGATATTTACTGTTCATATGAAGTGTACATATAATGCCCCTTTTTGAGCGTTTGTACTACGCACGAACCAGGAGAGCATGAGAAGGATCGAAGACGCCGCTGGATGTATCCTCTGGCAGAAGGATTTGTGGGAATTTACTTTGATGAACTAGATCATTACAAATTGAAACAACATTCTACTGATTTTTGAGATTTGAAAGTTTTAGGCCTAAACTGATAGTGAGCAGCCGAAATTCGAAAGTTAGTAAACATGATTTTTCATATTCCACAGAACCGCATTTTTCCTCTGAACCTATTTTCAGCTGAAACCTCATCTCTTATTTCTGATTTTTAACGGGATTTCTTGTTTAATAGTGAGAGTTTGGACATTTCTCCTTTAACGCCTCATGACTGACTTGATCTTGCTTATATTGAAAACTTGTCAACTACAAAAATGAAGTTTTAGAGTTGCTTAATACACTCACAGAATTTCAGAAAAATCGGGTAATCGGAAATAATCTTTTCAACTCCTCAATGTTCACAATAACTAGTCTTGGTCAGTACTGTGGATCGAATTCATCTCAGTTTCTGTAACAGATATCAAAAGTGGTGAACTGTAAAACATTTCTCAAGGTGTCAAGAGCATTCTATTAGTTTACTAGTGCCTTGTAACTGTTACTTAAACCGAGATAGATTTAGTCAAAGTTAGGAGTGTTTGCATTACTGGATTCACGACATTCAGTTATAAAGTCATAATTGAGATTTTAAAGGTACCTTGTTTTCTCCTATTTTGAAGATAAAGATTAATTCGGACTCTAGATGAGTGTTCTATACTTCCGATGGATCCTTGGTCTGTTCAATTGAAATTCCGAACGTTTACGGTATCAAAATTCTTGTATCACAGATTCAAAAGATGTCGAACTTTGTCTGATTTGAACTACTGAATCTGTTAATTTAGAAACAGTTACACTATAACTTTTTCAAAATTTCCAGAAACAATAAGTATAATCTGATCAATCTTATTTTCTGACTTGATGTATTTTTCCATTGATCCTTGCGTAATCCATCTTCCATCCAAACAGAAACCCCCTTTTTTTCAACGAGATCTCGAATCACGTACCGGCTAACATGTTTCATTCAATCTGGTTGCTAGTCTTGTCTCCCTCTCTTATCTGATTGATTATCCACAACTATCACTTTCTTCATAAGAAATGAGACATTATCTCTTGATCAACAAGGAGAAAGTGCATCTATCAAGAAAAGAAAGAAGAGTGGAGTGCTAGCGTAGAAAAAAGTGAAATCAGATTTTCGGAAAAGGGCAAAAGAGAGAAAGGGAGAGGAAAGAAGTGAATCTGAAATAAGGAGGATACGGTAGATAAGATAAGAAGAATGGGTAATCAAATGAGGCTTTTTGATTTGATGCGAGAATGGCATCGGTGAAATTATTGGTTTCTCTCACAAGGACTCTGCGAGGACATGACTCGAAAAACGAAATCATTTTGCCGATGACTTTTTTAGCATCTGAGATTCTATGGTCCATTTTATCTGGACCAAGATTATGAGGAAATGTTGAACTGTAGGAGTCGAGGAACTTGCAGAAATTGGAGATTAGGGATGCACTTTTCAAACGGGCTTTTTAGACCCATTGTTCATTTCCACCTTTTCAAAAACTCTAAAGCTGACAAAACTGAAATCAAACATTTCAAAGTTCAAAATTCCAGAACAAACTTACATTCGAAAAGTTCTCGTTTCAAAAGTTGGCTGTTATAATAGTTTTTGGTAGAAAAAGGACTCTTTGTGTGGAAAAAAGGAGCGGCTCCCGGGGTGGTGGTAGAGTTGAAAACATGCGCGACTAAAGGTGTGTTTGGATTCAAATGGAAAGAGAAATAGTGTCTGAAATCGAGAGACTGCAGAGGACATACTGTACAAATACACAAAAGTGAGAGCTTCTTTTCTGCTTTTTCAGAATATCATGAGGGATGATGCGTCAGAATCAGGGATGAATTCTGGAGGAAATGGGGAGGCGGAGCAAGAAAAAAAGCAAAATATAAACAAGCTAAGAAGGGTAAAATGCAAAAATATAAACTTGCGCATTGTGTTCTCTTTTTCTTGTTTTGTTTTGCAGCATTTTTTTTTTGTCAGATGGTAAACAACTCGAGTTATCTTTTCACTGCAAATTGGAGTTGACTTCGAGGAAAAAAAAACGAGGCGTTTTCAGAGAAAAAGGAAGTATAGAAGTTTGAGGATGTGGTGATTTAGAATTTGAGAGATGGCTGAATATTGAGAAGAGGATAAACAAAATCAAAACAAAGTAAGACGAAGAAGTTGAAAAAAGTTATAGGGATTGTTAAACTTCTCAAAGTCTCTATTGAATACGTCGGAACAAAAAATCAAATGGAAAAAATAGAAAATCGACATTTTCATAGTCTGAAATCGGACTAAAAATTTAAGAATTTCAAATGGGTTTAGTCATTAAAGACTTCATTATTATGAGATTCCGAACGAGGCCCAGTTCTGGCTTAGGATCCGACAACGCCATGATTTCTCACCACGAAAAAAGTGTGTGTATTTCTATCGTAGAAGTCTGCAAATGGAGGAAAATCAGAATCCAAAAAATACTTCGAAAATCTAATCTGAAATCCAAAAGAAGCCTTCTTCGCTTGTTATATCTCGTTTTGAAGATGTTCACTCGACACAAAAAACAAGATATTCCAGAAAAAGAAGCAACAACAACAATACAGAAATAAGAAGGATTCTCAGTGCTTATGCTCGTATAGCATTCCGTCTCCCTTTTGTGGTTCATCTATACGAGTTTTCTTCGTTGACATGTTATTATTCACTTATCCGTTTGCAAGTGTCGTTTTGAGTTTTCAAGAATTTATTGTTGCTTTGGAGAGAAGCCACAAAAACTGATTCTATAAATATAAGGAAGCGAAAAAAAAATTAAAGGCAAAGAACACAAAAACGAGTTTAGAATTTTGAGCACAGATTTTTAACCAAGAGAGACCAGAGAAGAAGTGGATTTCGGCGTTGCAGATGAGGTGAATAGATGTCGTACTTGTTCTTCTCGACCGTCTTGATGATGTAGTCGGTGGTGGCACCGGTAGCCGAGAGAGCAGGCCTCACAGCCTTCGGAACCATATTGATCCTACTTCGAGCATCAGCCAACAATCGTTTCGACTCGTTCACCAGATCTTTTGTCACACTGACTGCCTCCTCCAACTTCTTCTTTTTGTAAAGACTGTCTGGAGTGGACCCATTCAGCCCCATCACATCAGTAGGAAGAAGAACGATTCCGCGAGCCAAGAGTGGATGAGTTGCACGAATTATATTAGCGATGTAATAAGCAGCACCGAGATCTTTCGCTACTTCATAAGCCATTGGAAGCACTTTCGTATCTGGAGAGTTGCGAGCGAGAGCGTCGATTTGAAGACAAAGAAGGGACCCGATTGTTGATTTGCCATAGTCACATAGCTGAAAATTGAATAAGATAATGAATTGGACAGATTTATCCCGTTTCCTTACAGCATTGATATCAGGAAATTGACGATCACCGATTGTTGATTGACGAGTTTCGACTAGTTTCAGAAGCAGATCAGAGTTTGCACGAGACGCGAAAGAGCACAGAGCAATAGCAACTGGTTGACGAGGAACAGGAAGTGATGAGACGCTATAGATGGAAGAAATCGCGTCTTTCCAGAACTGGAGACGATACATCGCAGAAGTATCACCTTTGCGTGTATCTACTTTATCTCGAATCGAGGCCAGTTCTACGTTCAACGCGTTCAACTGAAATAATATCGTTTTAGAATCCATTTCATGACTGAATCTGACACAAACCGCAACTATTTCAGGTTGAACTTTCTTATTCATCGTCAGAATTGCTAGATAGCTGTCGACATCGTACTTTTTCACCATTTCGATGCAACTTCTGAACGCCTCATCCGCTTGTTTCTGACTGATCTCGAGTACTCGATTGCTTTTCGGCATGGATTTGGGAACACTAGAAAACAAGTTTATGGAACACAGTGAAAGACAAGTGAAATTGATTACCGTGCACCCGGAATATTACTAAAATCTGGCTTCGTTTCTTTGGAATTGACATTGGAATTATTATTATTAGCGAATGGAGATGATTTGGTGGATAGGTGTCTGGTGGAAGCTATTCTTGAGAGTCCGAATCCTCCGAAGAGTGAACTGCTTCGGAGACTCTTCCGCTGTGCGTTCCATGAGACGAGCTTTGACGCTGACGTTGCTGTTGCTTCAGAGTGCGAAGCATGGCGAACTCGGGAGACATCGCTTTGGCACGGTTGTCGAAGGTGATGAATGACGGACAGTTGAGTGCTTCGTCGCATGTTCGGTCGTGGTGCTGCATAGTGGTTTGTTAGAAGGTTACGGAGAACATGAAGCGACAAACCTGATCTTGCTTGATGAACTGGAACGGGTTAGCGATGAACGAGGTGCCGTAGATCAACGTAACCAATGATAGGAGTGTCTGAATGACGACGTCGAAAGGAAGATTCACAAAGGGTTGCTCGGTGAGACGCAGATAGAAACGGTGTTGGGCGGCGGAGTAGGCACAGTGGAGCAATGAGAGAGCTGAGACGATCGTGATCAGGCTGCAAGTAGTTATCTTCAGTTCTCTGTGTCTCGGTGATTGATGGTATTTTTGCAGAATCGGACAGCTGCCGTGTTCGGAAATGTTTCATGGGTCACTCACCGGTAAATAGTACTCGCCATATCGAGGATCGAAAACCAAACGAGCTTTAGACTGAGAAAGTCTCCTCGTGAGCCTGAAGGGATCAAGTTCCAAGTGATGCAATATAAAAACACAGTTGAAATAATAATAACACTGGTAAGCAACCAGAAGATTCAGAAACCAAGAAACAAAAAGTATATGTACATTTATCGGAGGCAGGTAACAAATGGGATTCTACAACTAGACAGAACAATGTGGGGGGAACGATGAAAGTAATGAAATGTTGGCGAATGTGCAGAAGATTCAGAAACGCTATGAGATGAAACGCAAGAAGTGAATTTTGAGATTAGGGAAATTGAGCAAGAGAATCTATACTTTTTCATTTTCTTCCTCGCATTGGACATGAGTGACAAGGTTGGACGAAGATTTGATGATTTTCTCTTTGATCAGCTTCATCTTTTCATTTGCCAAATGCCTCACACCGAATCTTTCCTCCAACTTTTCGAACATGCCTTTCGTTGTATTATTGATGGATTTCTTGAAACCCATCAGAAGCACTTGTTCGTAAACCGAGCTCATTCTTCCGCAATCGATTGACACGGTGACACTGCGAAGAACATCGGTTAACAGTGCGGGCTGGTGAAGTTGCTGGTCCTGAAAACTTTATTTTTCAAAATAAGTTTAGGCAACGCAAAATTCGATACCTCTGATGGTTTGTACACGCATCTCTCGTGGAGTTGGAAGAGCGAGAGGTGTGACACATTCCTGGTGTATGTCACTAGCTTCTTTGAAACTCTGTCGTACACACTCTCCTCAATGACTGGAACCACTCGAATATCGGTCATCCGCGAAATCCAGCGTGGAACTCGTTTCAGAATTGAACTACCTGAACTATTGGGGTTTAATGAAGTATCGTATATAACCGAACTTACCCTGTTTAATGATCAACTTTTTGGTGACGATGGTATTATCCGTGATTTGCCGTTCGAGCACATCTTCCGAAAGGATGTGTTTGGCATGGGAGTTAGGATATCTGAATATTTTCAATGCACACATCAATGTTCCTGAGTTTCGCCTACAAACCTGTCCCAAAACGCGCTGACCACTTCGTCAAAAGTGTATGGGAAAGAAGTGCGTGGAGAATCCCAAAGCTTCATTTTTTGTTGACTGGAAGCTCGCAGAAATCAATGAAGAGTGGATGGAAAAGTGTGGAAACAACAGGGAAAATGCAAATTGCTTGCGTCTGCATGCGCCGCAATTGACGCGCAGAAGTTCACACACCGCTGACGACCGTAGTTCAACAAATTAATTCGGCTTCTGATTCTGGTTTCGCAATTGCGCGGAAGACGACAAAGTTCGAAAAATCTTTCGACAGAAAAAGCGAGAGAAAAAGTAAACGAAAACTGATAAAACTGGCAACAACTCACTTGATCACAAGTGTTGCTATCGCTAAAATCAAATTGTCGTTTTTGCTCGTAAACATCGAGTCTCCCCTTTCAATTCACCGCTTGTTGAACGAAAATTAAAATTATTCAATTCCAGATGAAAATACTATGGCTCACAATATTCCTCTTCAGCCCATATGCTCACACACAAGGTATCAAGGCCGATAAAACAAGAAATTCTGTACAAGGAAATTTGCAGACACAGAAGATCGAACTGATGTATGGAGAGATCCCAATGACCCTACCTCAGGCCAACGACCGTCATCAAGCCAAGGATTAGTTTCCGTTGTACAGAAGGTAACACTTTCCTCTCAACCAGCTGCCCACCCCTTCGACAGTTTCAGCCTGATCAAAGTCTTCGTCTAATTCTGCGTCAGCTGCTGCAGGAAATTCAAGTGGATTATAATTTAGATGGCCCTGTTCAAAGAGAAGTCCAGTATGTTCAAGGGTTTCAAACCTTCACCTAGAACTTTCAATTTCAGAATCAAAATCTCAAGGCACAGCATGTCGGTGCTCTCGAGATACTTGAACGATGACGAAGCCGATTTCCCAAATGACCGAGAGGCAGTGCGTTCGGCTCTCTCAAACATTTTCAAAGTTCTGGACGCTGCTCCGGATCCAACGTGGCAGGATACATTCATGTCTTTGCAGCCGTTCATATTCTCTCTGAATTTGTTCATTCTCCCCGCAGCTGCTGTTGTGGTTGTCCGTTCTATCGTTCGCCCACGCAACTTCTGGATTCTCGTTTTTTCCACAATTATTTTTGTATCGATGTATTCGGCTTACAACAAAAAATATCAAGAAGCTGAAGCAAAAAGATTCGCGGAACTTCAAAAGAGCTCGACAGATGCATGTGCTCCAGAAGGAATGCTCTCCAGAATGGTGGAGATTTTCGCATCGCCATTCCAGTATCGTCAAAAATCGAACTGTCTGAAGTATATTGAGGTATGAATTGAATCCAAGATATCCTTACCATCGCTTAATTTCAGAGTCAAACAATATCTATTTTCCATGAGATCTCCATTATCGAAGTGTTCTCCGAGACTGTCTCCAGTGGATTTTTCGCGTTCATCTCAGGCTCCGCAAAACACTTTAATCGATTCTTCAGAGATTTGTACGATGGTGCTCCACTGATCGCTCAAATTGTAATGACCATATTCCTCATTATGATGGTTGGAACTGTCCGAACGCCTTTCTTCAGCTACGAGCCCATCTGTAAGTCTTGTCTCCATGCGAAATATATGACTTTTTTCAGTGTTCACATTCTGCAGCTCGAGTATTGGAAAAATCGCCGGTTGGCTCGAAGGTGGAGAACCCGAGCATCGGCCATCTGTTCAGCTGAATTTGACGACAAAAGAGGTGAAAAGATTAGAGAAGAAGTATGACGCCGGTGTAGCTGTAACTGATAAAAACACGCGTGGTTTCTTCTAGATCCGCAATGATAGAATATCCAAAGTCGGAGAGCGAAGACGCCTCGAGTGGAAGCGAAAATGGGAAAAAGAAAAGGAGCGAGAAAGAAGAGCCGATTCTGAGGGAAGAAGGTTCAGTGGATGCGGATACACCGGGAGACGACGATCTGAGCTTAATAGGAGAATCGAGTGAAGACGAGGAATGCGATTCGAATATCCATGCTAAACCTGAAAGCACTACACCAACTATCTGATGATTTGTTTGGACAGGTCAACCCGATCAATTTGTTATCACCTTTTTGTACAATCAATATTTTGTATTCATCGATGATTTTTCTACTTAAAACTAACCTTTTCTTGCATTTTTCCTGTACATCTTGCCGTTTTTTCTACCTCCTCCTTTAACTATTACTGGGTACCCATTACAATAAAACATCTCGGTTTCTGACCTGAGATCATTGAATCAACCGATGTTGACACATCTTAGTATTTGAGTCTTCTCCGTGTTCCTAATCACGCTGATGACGTCGTCCGAAGAAAGGTTTTCTCAAAAATCATCGTCATTGTTGTAATCTTTGCTGTTGAATTGTGTTGAATTCGTTGAACACAACGACGCAGACAGTTAGAGAAAAGAAAGATCATTCAAATCAGAATTTCGCCGCTTTATAGTTCTTCGATCCGCTTCATTTTCATTCAGTCAGAAACAATACAGTTGCAGAATGTCGTCAACACGAATTCTTGCCACTTCACTAGCCAATGCAAATGCCACTTCACGTAAGTTTCTTGCACATATATAGAGACAACTACTAGGAAGGAATTCATAGAGAAGTGAAAATATGTGTTTTGGATACTGTTCGTTGTGTTATTGTTTTCAAAACAAAAAGTTCATGTTGTCTTCTCTCATCCCGCAACCTCTTACAGGGAGATCACTGTCTCTTATGGTGCGAAGGTCGCGATTCTCTCTCGCACCACAACGTGGTCTTATCACTATGATCGATAAGCAGCAGTGCCGGCAGATCACCGACTACTCGGCCAAAGACAGTCGCATCAATTCGAGGAAACTTCGAAAACACGACGGATCGAACATGGATGGTGCCGCGATCACAGCTGCTGCTCTCAAATCTCAGGTTTGTTGGTGTTTCATTATTTGATTGAATGAAGATGTGAGATCTTGTTCGAAAAAGAACAAAGTTTTTTTTCTCCATAGAACATTTAAATCCTGAACCAAAAAACGAATATCACCTTCATCATCAAATGAAGATAAACGTAAATCTCCTTGGATTTCCCTCTGTCCAGAAATTCCCCAGCTCGAAAAGTTTGCGAAACTTTGTTTATCATCATTTTTCCACCACTTTTTTCCAGCCCATGATTGTCAGAAATGAGACCATAATTCACCCTTATCATTGATGAGTGGTGACATAAAACATTCAAGGAAATAAGAAGACAATATCGATCGAAAAAAATGATTACAGGGCGTGGAGTACATGTTCGGAGTCGTTGGATTTCCAGTGATTGAGGTTGGAATGGCAGCTCAGGCCCATGGAATCAAGTATATCGGATGTAGAAATGAGCAAGCGGTGGGTATTGGGGAGGAAGAAATCATTGAGAAGATTGAACAAAAAAAGCAAAGAGTACCTTTCAGGCCGCCTACGCTGCCCAAGCTATGGGATACCTTACTGGAAAACCAGTCGCCCTGCTCGTCGTCTCCGGTCCAGGAATCCTCCACGCAATCGGAGGACTCGCCAACGCCACCGTCAACTGCTGGCCAGTTGTGTGCATCGGAGGAACCGCCGACGTGGATCTCGAGAATCGTGGAGCGTTCCAAGAGTGGAGCCAACAAGAGTCTGTGAGAAACTCCTGCAAGCATGTGAGCAGACCCACCAGTCTACACACCATCCCAGCTCACATCGAAAAAGCTGTGCGATGCGCAATGTACGGAAGACCAGGAGCGGTATATGTGGATCTCCCAGGAAATCTGGTGTTGACTAGCACTGAAGAAGAGATTCAGTTCCCAGAAGCCGTCCCACTCCCACCACCAGTCTCCATCCCACCAATTGCTGAAATCGAAAAGGCCATCAATACATTGAAGAGCGCCAAGAAACCATTGGTTATTGTTGGAAAGGGAGCCGCTTGGTCAGAGCGTGGAGCCACACAAGTCCAACAATTCCTGACGAAATCTAAACTACCATGGCTCGCAACTCCAGGAGGAAAAGGAGTCGCTTCCGATCTTCACCCAAGATTCATCGGACAAGCTAGATCGTTGGCTCTCCGAGAAGCAGACACAGTCTTTCTGATTGGTGCTCGCTTCAACTGGATTCTTCACTTTGGACTTCCACCAAGATTCCAGAAGGATGTGAAGGTCGTTCAAATCGATCTCTGCCCAGAGGAGTTCCATCAAAATGTGAAGACCGAAGTGCCACTTCTGGGAGACATTGGAGAGACTTTGGCAGAGTTGACACCAAGACTTGGAGAGTGGCAATACGACGAGTCGACTGAATGGTTTACGAAGCTGAGAGCCAATGCTGAGAAAAATAGAACTGCCGTGGAGAAACTTGTGGATGATCACTCGACTCCTCTCAACTACTACGCTGCTTATCAGCCAGTGAGTGGAATTTGAATGGAAATTTGTGAGCATCACAGTTGAATATTTTCAGATCCGTGAATTCCTTGCCAACAATGACGTAATCGTTGTTAACGAAGGCGCCAACACAATGGATATCGGACGTACGATGATGCCGTCTCGTCTTCCAAAACGTCGTTTAGATGCCGGAACATTTGGAACGATGGGAGTTGGACAAGGATTCGCCCTGGCGGCCGCACTCTGGGCTAGAGACCACTCGCCAAAAACTAAAGTTCTCGTTGTTCAAGGAGACAGTGCATTCGGATTCTCAGCCATGGAACTCGAGACGATAGCTAGATACAATTTGCCAGTTGTTACTGTGATCATCAACAACTCTGGCATCTACCGAGGACTCCTTCCAGAAGACGACAAAGCCATCGAGGGAGATCGTACACTTGCCCTTCCAGTTCTCTCCCTCACTGCCGAATGCCGGTATGAAGAGATGTGCAAGGCATTCGGAGGAGCTGGAGCCGTCGTTAGAACTGTCCCAGAAATCAAGCAAGCTCTGGAGAAAGCCTTCCAGAAGACCGATGGACCAACTGTAATCAACGCCCTTATTTCAACGGACTCGGAGAGAAAGCCGCAAGCTGATCATTGGCTGACTCGCTCCAAAATGTAAATAGAGGAAGATCACCTTCTGTAATTATTTTTTATATACTTTGGCTTTTCTAATATTCTGTGATAAAACATAGTTTTTTTTTCCCTGAGTGTATTCCAATATGTACAGAAAAGAGTTTTAAAAAGGAATTAGAGTTACAATCTGAGTCTGGATGGGAAGAACTCTCCGATTTTCTCCTCCTTCTCGGCACTTCCACTGTTGGCTCCGAACCGAGAACGAGCCGTGTGCTTTACTTCTTTGCTGCTTCTCATATCTCTGTCAGTCAATTCATCCAACTTCCATCTTCTGAAGTCTTCCTGACGAGAGTCATCCTGAAAATGAGAGGCTGATAAACCTTCAAAAATGGAAGTCCTACCTTGAACACCTTCTTCATTTTCCGGCTGCTTCTGCTCAAGAAATCGGTAGAAATGATTCTAGCTCTCGGTGCTTCTTCTGGAAGATCGAAGCTTCGAATCGGATCCACTTTAGTTCGAAGTTCTTGCATTCTGGCGATCCCTCCGTTTTGACAAAGTACACTTCCAATAAATACAGTTAATAAAACAATGAAGGAGTTCATCTCGAAAAGCCTTCGAATCAAGAAAAAAAAAGGCAGAATGAGGCTGGTTATATGTACTAACCCATGGCAAAAAGGCGGCACAGTGTAAACCTCGAATACCGGGTTTTTGGCTTGATTTGTTTTCTCGCTGTAATAATGAAAAGAAGCTTGCCGTCTTGTTCGGCACGAGATAAAAATCTTGACAACTTGCGGGTGACAGACTTTACATTGTAGATAGAAAGCGAGGAACACAATTACAGAAGAATTGAAAGAGATTGAGTTGATATTTTCTGATGCCCTGGTGTAGATCTGGGAGGTCTTCAAGGTTGAAACGTTTACCCAAGAATCCTTCTGGTTCTTAGCTAGCCGGTCTAAAGATACAGAGCCGAATAAGAAAGATACACAATTTCAGCTGTTGTAAAAACAGTGTGAAATATATTTCTAGAAATCCGAGGCCTCGAATGGATCTCAGGGTTAGAAAAAGTGATCTTCCAAGATCCGGTTGTTCTTAAGATTCTGTGGATCTATGAAGTAACTCTTAAGCTCCATTTTTGTAATGGGCAACTTTTACGCTGTCAAGTAAGTTATAACATGTGAACCGAAATTTGAAGCTGCGTCACTTTTTGCGGCATAACTTACTTGACAGCAGTTTTTCAAAAAAGTTGTCAACGATAGAAATGAAGATCGAGAGTTGCTTGATAAGTTCATTGATTTTCAAAAAAATTGGGTCATCGGAAATCACTTTCTCTACTCTCAAATTTCAAAATGGACCCTAGTTTGCCCTGGGTCGATTTGGCTGAATAGTTCCAATTTTTCAGACTTGTGCATGAAATTTACTGTCAAATCAATTGTATCCCCTTCTAGAAATATTGTGGGGGTATATCAACACCTACACCTACAAAAGAGATCAACAGGTATTGGGAAAATAAGAACGTATGAAAAGTTATAACTTATAAGTAAAGATAAAGATTGAATCGTCGAGCGGACTTCTCCTTTTCTTACTAGATTATCAAGAATCACCAAGAGGAAAGATCAAGTAATAAGATGAAAGCTGCACAAATCAATCCTCAACTAAAGGTAAGTCCTATTTTCTCGCGGTACCAACTGCTCTGTCTTAACTTTTGAATTTCTAAATACTTCGATCACTTTTCTTAACCGATTTTCAGGTCTTTTTTTTCTTGATCTTGTTCCATTTTCTTCATGATAAGCCTGAAAATAAAAATTTTCAGTTTCTTTCCAAGACTTAAAAGTTTAAAAGTATTCAGACTGTAAGCTCCGCCTATTTCTGTAATTTTTCCGATAAATTTAAAAGAAGAACATGAACAGAATTTTCTAACCTGAAATGAGAGCCAAGCTCAGCCAACTAGTTTTGAATTCTGTTGTGAAACTGTTTTCTCAATGGGACTCATATAACACATTTTTCTTGCTAGCTTGCCATTTACTCTGTGATTTCTATCGACATGTGTCTTTTGATGACACCATTTCAAAACTGGGTCACAAATTTTGGTTCCTTGTTTGTGATCTCTAATGATTATTTCAATTCTGAAAGTCTCGATATTCCGGGTGTCCCAAAACACCAACCAACGATCTGTTGACAAAATCGTATTCCGATGTCCCCAACTCTCGATTCATCCCGACCGCACATAATTGTCCCCACCCAAAACAATTACAGTCAACCGGATAATTGCCGCCCGTCATAAAGTTCTCGATCGTCTCTAAAACCCATTCGACACTTTGACTTTTTAGTCGCTATCAATGAAACTACTTCCCACTCAACAAACTGACCATGAAAAATGAGACTGGCTTTTGTGTCCAGTGTTGACCTTGCCGAAAACAAGAAGGTGTAACTGAATCAAATCTCTGAGTCTCTCTGTTTCTTTCACTATTATCTCGCTAGTTTTTGTTTAGTTTTGATATCAAAACTATTTCAAAGGCAGATGTGGGAGGTGACGAGAAGTGACTGACGTCTTCTACTTCAACCATTTCATTCACATTTCTTCGTCCCCATACTGTATGGTTGAAGACTTCTTTTGATAAAAAAATGACTCATGAATGTTCCGTAAATACATATCATCACTTCCGTTATGAGTTTCTCTTCCATATAAAAGTCCTCATCTAGTTTCATGATCACCCAAAACCTTCAGAATGCGCCAACTCATCCTTGTTGCTCTCTTCGTCTCCACTGCATCCTCCCTTCCATTCATCGGATCCGTTCAATCGGTCCGAGTGACTGGAAAAGTCACCTGTAATGGATCTCCAGCCGAGAACATTAAGGTGAAGTTGTACGAGAAGGAGATTCGTAAGTTATAGAAAACCATCGGGAGATCTTCGATAATTTCTTTCAGTCCTTGACAAACTTCTCGACGAACGATCCACCGACACCAGAGGATCCTTCACTCTCGCCGGAAACAAGAAGGAGTTGACTGCCATCGACCCACATGTCAACATCTACCATAAGTGCAACTACAAGGGGGTGAGTTCATATGAGGGAATAACCAGGATGCCGTGTTTCATCTAATAGACCGGTACATCCTTCCCGTCGTTTATCTCTGTTTCGGCAACAGATTTCGAAAAGTGGTCAACTAATAAAACGTTCCTTACTTTGTCAGGAACGTTTTGTTTCTGGACTACTTTTCGATAGCTGTTAGAGGAACAGAGATAAATGTGATCAAAGTGAAAGCAAGTAGGTGCCGGTCTATGGAGGAAATAAGGTCTATCTATATATATATATTACGCCATCAAATCCAAGACTGAAGTTACGGCTATCAAATGAAAATGGGACAGTTTGAACGAGTGATATCATTTGAAACGCTATCATCAAGAAGAACCGGAAACGGCTTGATATATCCACGTTCTTTTCATAAATAGAAGTCTGATGGAAAAGCGAATTTGAAGTGCTCTCCAGCCAACATGAAACACCTATTCTTTCAGGTTTGCTACAAGAAGCTGAAGATCAAGATTCCAAAGAGCTTCATCAGCGAGGGAGAGACCGCCGAGAGAACTTTCGATATCGGAGAGCTCAACTTGGCTGGATCCTTCTCCGGAGAGTCCACGGATTGCCTCAACTAAACATCTCTATCTGTTTCCTCTGTTCAAAATCTCTAACAAAAACCTATCGAATCGAATTGTCACCTTCACAATAAACACAGTTTCTTCTTTTCCTCTTTTTCCATCACACAGATATTTCATTTTCCCCCACTAGCCATCATCATCATCTCTCTGACGAGAGTGGCCGGGAATAGATGCGCACACTTTGCTGTAAGAGAGGGTCGTAAATTTGAAAGGTACTTTCACATACTTTCATGTCCCTTCCATCTCTTTCTGTCGTATATTCAGACGGACACAGTTTGTTTTTCATTTCCCTCCCTCCCTTGCCTCTCCTCTGCGTCTCGCTTCTTTTCCAATCACTCATCGATTTTCAACCATTTTCCGATTCGTCCCACTTCCGACGACATCTTGTGCCAGCTGTTCGAGTGTTCCATTCACTCTCAATTCACTCTCTCAATGGTTTCCAACTTCAATCTCTTGGAAATGCAAAAGAAGAGCAGTATGGAGGTTAGTCAATGTTCAGAAGCCACATCTAAACCCGCTACGGAGGCTACTCTCCTCTTCTCCCCCGCACGCCGACTCGAGTTTATAAGCGCTGTCTCTCACCCTCGCCTGACTGCCTTTGTGGTCGAGAGGTGTGCGTGTTTGCCCACCGCTCAACTGGTGCGAGTTCGACTCTCGCGCGAGAGGAATCAGTGATTTGATATCCAGTTCTGCTACTGAAGCGTTGTGAAGATTAACTTTCCCCGTATGAGATCCCTTTTTAAACTTTTTTCAGAAATACCTTCGACGGATCGCTCCTCAAGCGATCATAGTGCTTATTCTGACTGCAGTCATGACTATCGGTGCATTAGTGTTCCAAGCGATTGATCCAGTTTTCGGGAAACAATCGTTTTACGAAGTGATCTTCTTCGAATTCATCACAATCTCCACAATCGGATACGGGAATCAATACCCACAACGAACTAGCTCCAAGGCGTTTACAATCTTGTTTGCTGTCATTGGTGTTCCATTGCTAGTCGTGACTCTCGGAAACTTTGGAAAATACTTGACCAAATTCTACTGGAAATTTATAGGATGCATACACGAAGTGAGTTATAGTTTGGAACAATCTAGAATTGTTAATATTGATCCCAGCAAAAAACCGATAGCGAACAGGTCAACGACAAGGACATGCCAGGTCCAATGATTGCTTTTCTGTACTGTGCAACTCATTTGGTCGGATTCTTCTTCATTCCACATTCTGGGGAAGCGTATTCGGTGGACGACTGTTATTTCAGGTTCGAGAAGAAGAAGTTATGAAAAACAAATGCCATGAAAAAGTGAATTTCAGTTTCATCAGTTTCGCGACCGTCGGTTTTGGAGACAAAGTTCCAACTATTAACACTTTCGAGAAGTTTTTCAAAGTGACCACTTATTTGGTATGGGGAATGATTCTGAATATCATGTTGATCAGTTACATGACGAGTTGGTTCAATCAGGTATGGTTTTTAAACAGAATTATTTTCTTGATCTAACAGCTCATCCAGCTGAAAAACCTCACATACCGTATTTCCTCTGATAATCACTGGCACCCCCTTCCTGTCACTTTAACCGAATTTATTTCGGTTCCTGTAAGACTCATAAAAAAGTTGTCAACTAGCAAAATGTTGAACACAACGTGAGGAATATTATGTTAGTTGACCGATTTTTGATAGCTGTTACATGAACCAAGATAACTTTTAAAGAGATTCCGTTGTATTGATTTTTATGATGACTTATGATAAAGTGAAATTGACTCTCATGGATTCAGAATCAAAAACGAAAATCAACGAAATGGTGGCGTGTCTTGAATTACGACCTCGTGAAGGTGCTAGTCATAGGGACAACTTTGCGATTTCATAACTCGAATCATGGGATTATTCGCCAATTTTTATTTCAAATCTACCGATCCCCATTTTGACTATGACTTCTATTCGAAGCTTGAAATTCCCCATCCTTTCAGATCTTCGCCCGCCAACCCTACCGCGGGCGGGACGTCGAAGTGTTCATTGGAGGTCAATGTATTACTGTATCCGAGATCACCTCCCTTGTTGCTCAACAATTCCATGCCTCTCCTCACCAAGTTCGTTCGATGCTTCACGAAATTGACGTCATTATGGAAGAGATGCAGCCGAAAGAGGAGTCCACCGATGAGAGCTCGGAAGTTCTTCTACAGTAATATCACCTTTGACTCTTCCAATTGAACTTTTTCTCATAGTCTGGTTTGAGGTAAATAGACCTTCTCAGTACCGCTTAAAATTATATAGATTCTTGTGATTTTCAGTGGGAAATGGTCTAAAATGGATACTTGTAGTTGGTAACATTTCTTGAAAATCGCTGACAAGTCAGATACAGGTCCTCGAGTTTCGGTTCACATCAGTGTCAATTTCGAAAATGTTTGTACCTCTATCTTTTATTCTGATCTATCTCATGAGCCAGCGATTTTCAATGTGTTCAACTACTTAAACGAAGGACTAGAGTTGCTTACCACACTTCCAATTTTTCAAAAAAAAAGTCGGGTTTGTCTCGCTTTTCATTCCTCGGCCATTCTCTTTGCTCTTTTCTATGCATTTTACTGATAATCTAGATTTACTGGTCTTTTTTCAATGTTTGCCTTCTTCCATCCAAAGATTCTATAAATTCACGCCAAACGTGTCCATTGCACCTGTGGAATCCATCCAAAACTTACACGTCAATCGGTCAAATAAAAAGGTTTATCATCCACACCGTCCACTCTTTGCTCTCTCTCTCTCTCTTCTCTCACTTCTTTTCTTGTCATCGGAATTCACCAAATTTTTGAATTCTCCACATTTCAACTGGTCATTTCTCTTCTAGCCATGACGAGTCAAGAAACGAGAGGAACATGGTCCTCGCGAGAGCCAATTACACAACCAATGCGTAGGCGGATTCTAATAGGAATTCTGAATTCTGAACGTTGATTCAGCATCCGCCGGATCGATGTACACTCATCACTCGGCCATCTCAACGTCGCGACAGCCTGCCACGCAGCCGAAGACTTCGTACGTGCCGTCAAGAAGCAATCCACATCCGGTGTCTTCACATCACGTTCGCAAGAGGACTGAGGTGAAAGGGATCGTTTGAATTCCTTTTGAATTTCAAGATTTTAGGTGAAACGCTACGTCATCGAAGACTTCCGTCAGGCATTCGAACGGAAGGGGATGGAGTTGGATACTACGAGGAAATTGGGGCGTGGTAAATACAGTAAGGTCTACAAGGCGATGGATAAGAATAATAACAGACTTGTGAGTTTTCGAAACGTGGAAACTCCCTTCAATTTGATTGAGCTTTCATCGGTTCCCGTAACAGTTATCTAAAAGTGGTCAGATGTAAAAAAACGTTTTGCCGCGATAAATTTTGGTTAAAGTTACGGTATATGGTTTTCAGGTTGCTGTCAAAGCCATCGACGTTCTCGAGTTGACTTCAGATGTGAAGAACAAGTTCTTGCCACGTGAGATTGGTTGCTGGCGCAAGCTGAAGAATCCGTTCTTGGTGGGACTTCACGCGCAGTACGAGGCACAGAATATGATCTTTTTGACCATGGAATACGGTAGTCAAGGGGACTTGGTATGTCTTGAGATTTTGAGATTTGAGCTACCAAACTTCTGATATTCTGAGTTTCTGAGTTTCTGTGATTTTGAGCTGAGGTGTTGAAATCCAGAAATCCAGAAATTCAGACGTTCTGAGATTCGGAGATACTGAAATTCTCAAATTCTGAGATTCTCAAGTTTTGAGACTCTGAGATTTTGAGGTTTGAAGACGGTTGTTGGGTTTGGAGATTTCAAAATTCTCTAATTCCCTCGTCGTTTTCAAGTTTCAGTTTTTCAGCTCCGGTACGTCCAAGACAATGGAGGGATCGATGAACGTCGTGCTGGCCAATTCATGTCCCAGCTGATGCGTGGATTGCAGTACATGCACTCGGTTAGTCTATCAGTTATTTGGATTCTGAAATCTCAAGAACCATAATTAATGTCAGAATTCTCATAATCCGAATCTCTGTTCAGAAACAAATTGCTCATCGTGATATCAAACTCGAGAACATCATTCTCTTCGACAACTGCGTCAAACTTTCGGATTTCGGATTCGTTCGTCAAGTCGACAATCAGACGCTCTCGATGACGTTCTGCGGGTCGAAATCCTACTCGGCACCTGAGTTGCTCCGTGGCGTTGGCTACAATCCATTCCTGTCGGACGTCTGGTCTCTTGGCGTCGTCGGATTCGTGATGGTAACGAATCGAATGCCGTTCGATGAGAAGAAGCCAAACAATGTGATTGTCGAATTGCAAAGAAATCGTCAATACGTGATACCTTCCTCTGTTTACCTCTCTTCTTCGTGCATCTCGTCGTTTGAAGCCATGATGACATTCGATGCGAAGAACCGCCCGTCTTCGAGCGATTGTCTCAACTTGCCATGGATCACTCCTCACATTCAGATGGTTGTTGATCGCCGTTCTGGGTAAGATTCTGAGCTTCCGAAGTTTCTATTATCTTCAATGATTTTTAGATAACTCGAAAAAAGTTTCGCATTTGATCGAGGATAAGATGGAAATGAACTGATTGTGAATGATAGAATAAATGTTCAATGCATTTTTTTCAATCTTTCTTGAATGTTCTTTGCGGGGGCTCCCATGACATAAAAAAAACATCCATAATCGAATCATCAACACCTTTCTCCCATTGTCTTCTTCTTTGTTCCTCACTTTTCTCATTTCTTCACCATGTTCTTCATACTCCTTATCATCGTGTCTGCTGTGTTTTCAGCTGAAGACAATTCCATGGTTGGTCCTTGTCTTGTTTTGTTGCTTTTATCACGATTTTTAGTACGATCTAACTGCTTGTACCTATACAAACTGTCACTCAATGCTCTCAACCGGCCAGTGCCCCAGCGATTTCTACCTTGTGAAGTGGGAGAAATGCGGATTCTTGAAGAAGCATGAATTGTGTTGCCGGATGTCGAATAGTACGGTAAGAACTGTTAAACTTTCGAATTCTATTCAGCTCCAAGTTTTCAGTCTGTCGATAAATGCCGCTGGGGACCTTGTCACGCTTCTCTCGAGAGTAACTTCTGCTCCAAAGACGAATTCGTGAGCGAAGAAAAGAAGTGCTCGTTGCTGCGGAAACAGGAGAGATGCTGCAAACAGGAGAAGATCAATTGAGACTGATGAATAAAACGTGTTGCAATTCTAATACTGCTCGTGTTACTTTATATCCATAGAATGTACAAATGCAATGAATTCACAAGAGAAAGGACAAAATAGGACCGAAAAAGGACACGTTGACTAGTCGGGTGAATATATAAAGAACTTGAAATTTGAGAAAAAGAGATTCGTGTTGTGTGGGGGAAGGGAACGATTATGCTATCGGAAATGAACAAAAAAGTAGTGGGAACCCATAGATGAAAGGAAAGGGAGGACATAGAAGTAAAAGCGGCAAGGAGAAGATGTGTGATGTCTCGGATAGTAGTAGTTTAGGATTATGCTGGTAGTAGATTATGCTTTCGCTCGCCATTCTTCAGGTACTGGACCCACATCGACATACAGATGATAGTAGAGAGGACGGGTGGTGACCTGGAAAACACGCTTTAGAATGCGAATAGTATATATCGATACCTTTCGAATGGTCCATTTATCGGTTTCGTTCAAACCATCGTAAGCGACACGGTTCGCACTATTACCAAGCAGTTTATAGCTGAAAAGAAGAACGATAATTTCACTTTTGAGTGCATGAAAACTTACATTAACTTTGGAGCTGTTCGTTTCCTTTTCACATGCTTCAACATGGAATATCTTCCAGTTTCTGGATTCGGCCTTTCTATTGTATAGTTGAGAGACAGTATCCTTTGTCCCATATCATCGTCTTCACCACCCCACGCCCAGAACTGATTCGAATAGCCATTGACGGCTCGATAGTCGGCCATTGACACTGCGAGCACTCCGCCAACGATTTCTTTGTACCAAAGTTGATAGCCAAGATTGCTGACAAAAGCACCGAGATGACGTGGTCCTGGAGGACATGAGTACGGATTTCGGTCGTCTTGTGGGAACATGTCAACGTCGTGAAAAACCACACAGTCGACTCCAAGACTCTCGGCGAAAATGAATGCAGCATTCATAATGCGTCCTTTGTTGAATAAGTCATTCCCGTACTGAAAGAAATAGAGCTCACTATTAGCAGTGAAACATGGAACTCACTTGTTCAGTAACGATAAACCGGAAGTCTAGCCTTTGCCTTTGCAGAATTGGAATCAAAAAGTCGATTAACCTAGTCAAATGTGTTTGCCGATCTCGATATGGAATGATAACCGCGATTTTATCGCGGGCTTGACAGTCATCTGGTTTCCAAGAACCTCCCGGCCCAAGTTCTGGATGAACTGCATGAACTTCTCCTTCTTGAAGATTTTGAATAAGAAGAGTTGCTTGCGGGAGAGCTCCTTGAAGGTCTGGTATTCTTTCAACTGCTGGACAAGATCCGTCTTCTTGGGCACTAGAACGATCCGTTGTTTTTTTTGGACAAAACCAAAAAAAAAAAACTCACATTTTAACAGGTTGTTTCGGTTTCGTTACCGCTTCTTCCATGTTCAAAAAGGTCAGCGTCTGTCGAGCAATCTCAAGTTCCACTGGATCCTTTATATCGTGCTCTCGTTCCGCCACGCCGATGTTTTTCGATTCTTGCACCACATTTATAGAACGGACCTGTTTTTCAGTCGCTGCTATTCTGAAGACTATTGAATGCTCAGTAGTTTGCATTGAAACACTTCGAACCAACCTTCTTTCATCGTTTAACGTGGAATTCCTGAGTAACATCACATAGATAAGCGTGGAGGCGACAACGAAGATTATGAGTCTTTTTGGAGAAAAACTCCGTATTATGCAGTGTGATGTTCTCATTTTTAAGTAGATTTCGCCAATTGATCAACGCATTTGGAGTCTAAAATTGTATATGTTTTTTGTGGTGGTATTCAGAACGGAGGGACGGTGAAAGCTGTAAGTGACAGAACAGAAGAAAAGTAGACGAGTGCGTGCCTGAGAAACATATACAAACCACACAAAAAAAGCCGTGGTTTGTCCTGTTTCTTCTGGTCTTTTTTTGTTGTAAGAGGAAACAACGGGAATTGCTTGGAAATGCGAGACAGTGTGTGAATCACAGGAGACGCAGACACGGGCGCGGTGGCGCAAAACCGGTGCCCGTTGGCGCGCTTCAAGTTGCGCTTGGCGCACTTCGAGTGTTTTTCGTTTTTTATTCAGATTTTTAGAGTTTCCAAACTTTGGAATCAAATCCTATCCTCTAGCTTCGTTCCTAAAAAATTCTCCGTTTTTTCCTGCGCAATTTGACTACTCGAACCGTCCACAATTTTCAGAATAAAACATGGCATCTGACCCGGTGAACACAGAGATGGAGGACTTGGACAATAAACCCACCTGTGAAACCGTTCCCGGTTTGCCACAGAAGAAGCATTACAGGTAGAGTGTTACATTTGAGCTTTTATTAATAAATGTGTTTTTATTTCAGGCAGCGCGCTCATTCGAACCCACACTCGGATCATGATATCGAATACCCATTGACCCCTGAACAGTGAGTGTCCTATTTCAAAACTAACCTGAGTTTTTCTACTACAGTATGGATTGGACACATCAATACGGAGAGTTTGCCAATGGACGTCGAGTGGAGTTCGCTGACATCGGGTGCGGCTACGGTGGTCTTCTGATGAAGCTGTCCCCAATGTTCCCGGACACGTTGATGCTCGGAATGGAGATCCGTGTCAAGGTATCCGACTATGTCAATGAGAAAATCCAAGCTCTTCGGAAACATCACAGCGAAGCTGGTCACTACCGAAACATAGCCGTTCTTCGTTCGAATGCCATGAAGTACATGCCGAATTACTTCCGAAAAGGACAACTCTCCAAGATGTTCTTCCTCTTCCCAGATCCACATTTCAAGAACAAGAAGCACAAGTGGAGAATCATCACTCCAACTTTGGTATCCGAATACGCATATGTCCTTCGTGAAGGAGGTGAGTATCGAAGAACATTATCTATGTTGAAATGGCCTTGATCGTACCAGTGATCACAAGTTACTAGTGCAGATAGAGACATTATCGATGATAAGAGACGCATATCAACGACCGAAAGCGTGTCTCTGTTTCCCTAATTCTCGCTAGCAAACTGTCTTTGTCACCTTCCCCGCGTGGTCGCAGTTCTTCATTTATCACCGAACCATTTTCGCTAACTTTCAATAAATCTTGACCAATCTTTCTTCTCTGAACGCGTCCGACTATATTCAGATTTGCACGTAGGCTTCTATCTTCTTTTCCCCTAGACGATAGTCTTATGAAACAGTTGGCAATGCGTTCCACGTGGGTCAAAATTAAAAAAGAGCAATCCAGCGGAAAGCGAAAAACCTGTCCTCTCTTTCTCTATCTGCCTCTTTCTCTGTGCTCGCACCAACTTCCAGGCGGTGAATTGCTGCCAGTTGTTTGTTCAAAGATCTCTATGAATCGTTCCACAATTGCTTTTCAGGTCTCATCTACACTATCACCGATGTCAAAGATTTACATGATTGGATGGTCCAGCACCTCAGCGAGCACCCACTATTTGAGCGTCTTTCTGAGGATGAGTTGAGAGCCGATCCAGTTGTGACGATGTTGTACGAGAGCACCGAGGAAGGACAAAAAGTTTCGCGAAACGACGGATCGAAGTGGCCAGCCGTCTTCAGGCGACTCCCTAACCCTCCCATGTAATCCCTTCCTCCCATTTACTACACTACACTTCTACTTCCAACATTCATCAATTTTTCATCAGATTCTCCCCTCCGTTGAGGTTGTTATTTAAAGATTTATTGTTGTTGATTTTGTCGTTCTGTTTCTCACTTTTCAATGAACTTTAGTGAATTCGTCAGCTGTTTTTTTCGTTATTGAAGAGTTTTGAACTTATTTTTTATCTAGCGTTGCTGGCTTTTTGACTTGATTATTCTTACTCATTTCAGCTACTGGGAAATATGGGTGGTGGCGGAGAAGATGAGTACGAATCACTTCCAACACACAGTATCCCGGTAAGTTGCGACTACAATCAAATCGCTTCTATCACCATGTCAGCTTCAGGTTCACCTGGCGGCTGGAGCACTAGCCGGAGCTGTCGAGCATTGCGTTATGTTCCCATTCGATTCGGTGAAAACGAGAATGCAATCGCTGTGTCCATGTCCTGAAACAAAGTGTCCCACTCCAGTGCATTCGTTGATGAGTATTGTGAAACGAGAGGGATGGCTGCGACCTCTTCGAGGTGTGAACGCTGTCGCAGCAGGATCGATGCCAGCGCATGCTCTCTACTTCACAGTTTATGAGAAAATGAAGTCATATCTCACTGGAAACACTGCTGGCCATCAACACACGTTAGCCTATGGAGCGTCTGGAGTTGTTGCAACACTAATCCACGACGCCGTCATGAATCCAGCTGAAGTCGTGAAACAGAGAATGCAGATGGCCTACTCACCATATGGATCTTCCTTAGAATGTGCGCGATGTGTGTATAATCGAGAAGGAATCGCTGCATTCTACAGAAGCTACACAACACAGTTGGCAATGAACATTCCGTTCCAGTCTATTCACTTCATGGGTTACGAATTCTGGCAGCACGTGCTCAACCCCGAGCATAAGTACGATCCAAAATCACATTTAATAGCTGGAGGACTTGCTGGTGGATTGGCAGCTGCCCTGACCACACCGATGGATTGTGTGAAAACCGTTTTGAACACTCAGCAGGCAGCCGAAGCGGATCCATCGAATAGGCGGATCTTCTTGCATGTGAGTCATTTGCAAGCAGAATTATCACTATAACCTGACAGAATGAATTACAGGCAAGGTATCGTTATCGTGGAATTTCCGATGCTGTACGGACGATCTATTCGCAAAGAGGAATCGCCGGATTTTCGTGTGGATTGCAAGCCAGAGTTATATTCCAGGTATAATTGCTATGCGTCTCCGGAAACCAGCAATCATTTTGTTTCAGGTTCCGGCAACTGCTCTCTCTTGGTCCGTATACGAGCTTTTCAAATTCATGTTGTCTTTCGAAGGAGGTCATTCGAGCTGATAATCATCACTTTTTTCTTTATCTCTTTTTTTTTTGTTCCTTTTCCAAAGTTGTTCTCATATAGGTTAGGACGATTGAATAGTAGTTATACATAGTCTTTTTTGTTGTTTTTTTCTGGTTCTTTCTTTATTTTTTTTTTCGTTAAGTGTGAAACCCGTGCAGCTAGGATAGGTTTTTATCGTATCCGCTGATATCATTTTTTTTTGTCTTCCAACCCTATGCGAGAATTTGAAGGACAAGTGTTCATAATAAGCCAAATCTTTTAAAATAAATAAAAATCTTATTATAGTCTGGATTCGACATTTGTGCTCCGTTCTCCCACGGATCTTGTATCTTGTGTCGGTTTTTGTTTTCTTATCTTGCTTTCTCTTTCTCTCTTCCACCTATTGACACTGATGTCCAGACGACCGCCCCTACTTCAACGTCATTTACGCCGGTCAGCCAACATTCTAGTTGCCCCCGACCGTCACGGCTTGTATTATATCGTTGACCATTTTAATCGATAGTTTGAGTTTCATTTCCTACTCGCTCTCTCTCTAATATAACATTTGAATTTCCAAAATGACCATCTCTGGGTTTTGCATTCTTTCGCTCATTCAAGATCATTGTTGCTCGTCGACTCCCGAGTATTGTTCTGCTGGGGAGCTGGGTAATGAATCTTTAATGTTTGATATTTCTTGTACTGTTTGTTTCTATATCGTTTCCTGTAGCTTTCAAGTTTCGAAAACATCAAGTTTCAGCCAAAATGCCGTGTCCCACCCAAGTCTCTGGCCGCTGCGTCGCTTCGACAGTCGCCGTTCTTGCCGGTGGTGCTCTCATCGGATACATTGTGAGTCCTCATTTGTCTCTAGTTCCTCTCATTTCAATATTTCTAGATCGGATATAAGTTGGGACAGCGCAGCGCTCGCTGCAACTACAAAATCCAACTGGACTCTAACAAGGTTGCCGACACCGTCGACATTGAGGATATCGGAGAGAAGAAGGCGTTCTGCAGATGCTGGAAGAGCGAGAAGTGGCCATACTGCGACGGATCGCACGGAAAGCACAACAAGGAGACCGGAGACAACGTCGGCCCGCTTATCGTCAAGGCTGAAAAGAAATAAGTAATTTTCCTCCCCCTTTATATTGAACTATCTTGTTGTGATCGTCAACTGCTTTCGTTTCCAATCATTTAGTACGGATGCAATAAATAAAGTGTGGTAAAGTATATGAAAGTACAATTGAAGAAAAAAAACCGAAAATGCACAAGCACACCCTAGTGATCGAATACTGAATCATAATCCACAATCAACTTGTAGCAGAAATTGTTAAGATTATTCAACTGCGAGATGGGAACTTCTTGATCAGTGGGCCACGTCAAGTTGGGACCGAAA
Organism: Caenorhabditis sp. 40 LS-2015; assembly: GCA_900536305.3. Classification (NCBI taxonomy): domain Eukaryota; kingdom Metazoa; phylum Nematoda; class Chromadorea; order Rhabditida; family Rhabditidae; genus Caenorhabditis; species Caenorhabditis tribulationis. Next base: position 261,887 of record LR545120.1, on the reverse strand, counting down.
ACTACACTCAAGTTGTTGGCAGTCATCAGATTCACTTTGCTGTTATCGGCCACTTTGGTGAGGAACTTGATGACGGTCTTCAGGACGATGTAGTTGTCACGTGGCAGAAGCTTCACGAACTCTTTCACAGCAGCGCTCTTCTCAGCTTTTGAGACTTCTGAAAATCGTTTTTGAATTTTCATTTTAATTTGTAAAGCTACCTGATAAAGCAGCAAGTCTAGGATAGAGCCTGTTGGTGGTCAGAGGCTCTCCAAGACTTCTGAAGAACGTTTTCAGCAGAACGGATGCATGAAGAGAAGCTACGTGCTCATTATCCTTGTATTCTGGATCGTTTTCGAAGTCGATTTTCTCTCCTGGAACAGTGCTTTTTGATTTTGATGAACAGTGGAATGCTAGATATTTACCTTTATTAATTCGATCCTGCAACCGCTTGATGCTTCCAATGTTGGCACTTTTCCGGAAGACGCCTTCCATCGTCAGTGCGTGCGCTTCGAGGAATTCGATGAGTTGATCAACAATCGGAGGGATGCTTCCGCCACAATGCGAGAGAATGCTGGAATTCGATTCAATTATTTCACTCCTCGGATTTGTATAAATTTTAGTTCACTTGAACTCGGAAATCACAGACGAATCACAAGAGAAAAAACGAGTAACAAGAAAGCCACGCCTGAATCATTTTGACATTTATCCAAAAAATCAATTGCAAAATTGATAAGATGGACGGTGTGATGAATATTCATGGTAATAATCTGAAGTCTCAAAGGGAAAAACGACAGTTGTTCAGACAAATTCCGTAAGCCTAATGATCTGGTGAGCCAAATCGAGCAGCTGACTAAAAAGACGGCAGTAATCTCGAGTCTCGAGCATCGAATCCACACTATGAAGCATCGAGAGAAGGTGTTCCGTCGTCAATCCACCATCTTCCCGTCAGCTTCTAGTCTTGATGTATCGACTGCGAAGACTGACAATGAAACGTTTTCCAAACTGACTGTTGAGTTGGAAAGGGTCAGGTCGGAACTGGAACGAACTACCGAAGTTAACAGAGAGCTCAAGGAGGAGATGATGAAGCTGAAACAGGAGAACCTGAACTTGAAGGGTAAATCTCAAAAGCTGGCTGCAATTTTTCAAGAAGAGATGCAAGAGAAAGATGAGTTGATTCGAAAACTCAACGATGAAGTCGTCGATCTTCGTGGACAGATTCGTGTGGCAATTCGCGTTCGAGACTTCGAAGGAGATTCGAACTTCCAAATAACCAGTCAGAATGAAGTCAAGTTCCATCAGGTTCAGCCTTTACATCTTTCAATCAACCCAATCACTTTTAGAGTGGCTCATCCAACGTCTTCGCATTCGAGAACGTCTTCAAACCAGGAACGGGGCAACCAGAAGTTTTCGATGAAATCAAGGAGCTCATATTGTGTGCTCTTCATGGCAAAAATGTGAGTCTGATTGCCTACGGACCGACATCGAGTGGAAAGACTTATACGATGAGAGGAGAGTCTACTGATGAGAAGCAAGGCGTCATTCCAAGAGCAATTCAGTTCATGTTGGAGCAATCCAAAAAGGATTTGACTGTTATTGGCTGGGAGTACAAATTCACCGCGAGTTTCGTCGAGGTTTACAACGAGGAAGTGTTTGATTTGTTGGATAATAAGAAGAAGTTGGAGGTGGGGAGAGATTTTTTGACAGAACTTTAACTATGATTTCTAGATCAAACAAACATCAGTTCTCTCGAAGAAGATCTCCATCAAAGGGATGACAGATGTCTGCATGGTTCTTGACTTGGCCGATTCTCAACGATCAGTAGCTTCCACAGCGTGCAATCAACACTCTTCTCGTTCTCATGCCATTTTCCAAATCTACATTGACGGAAAGCACAAGTCTGGAGAGACGGTGCAATGCTCGTTGAGCTTGGTCGATTTGGCCGGATCGGAACGTGCCAAAGAGTCCGGAGCACAAGGGAAACAGTTCACCGAGTTGACGAAAATCAATCAAAGTTTGAGCACGCTGAAGAAGTGCATTCGTGCTCAGAAGATGAAAATGCAGCATGTTCCGTATCGTGAGAGCAAGTTGACAATTTTGCTTCGTGACTACCTTGGCGCGGGGTCTTCGAAAACCATGTTCATCACACACGTCAATCCTAGTGACGTCTCCGAAACCAAGAGAACTTTGGAGTTCACAGCGGATGTAGTTTTGTTTTTAATGTTTTTTTCAAAAGCTTCAAATTTTCAGCTTCGTTCTACGAGCATCGGAAAGGCGACTGTGCAAACGGGACAATAATTGAACTTGATCAGTATAAATTTTTTCTTTTGATTTTAAAAACTTACAATTCTAGAGGAACTCCGAATTGCTGAGTTGGTAGAGGTTGTGATGGTGGAGTTTCAGGACGACTAGCCTGATTAGAAAAGGTTCTGTCGTGGTCGCGAATCGGACTCGGGAGGTTTAATCTGAAAAATGTTCAAAAAGTTTTGAAATCATTTCACTCTAAAAGTCACCTAGAAACCGATAGAGCGTTTTCCAACTCGTCGATACACATCACATAGTGGAACTTGTTCTCAAACTTGCTCGATATGAAACCTTTGAACAGCGAGAAGATAATGCGGATGAATCGCGTCGGATGCACTACATACAACGCCTTCAGGTTCTTTTTGAATCTGCAAAACCGACCGGTTCGCGAGTTTTTTTTGGTTTCGTTGCGACGACGAAATCGAATTCGAAAAAAACTTTACCTACGATCGAGTTGTTTGTAAGCCTGGAACAACCATCGTACCGGCGGCTTATTGTGACTTCGCAAACCGTAGTGGAAGTATACTATTGTGTAATCTTGGTCCACGATCTGCAAAAAAAATTTAATTAGAACAAAATTTTCTCGAAACTGACTCATATAGAGAATGAAATCTGGGTTTTTGGATGTGCTTTGTACGTTGCTACTTGCTGAACCTACTAGAAGTCGACATTATGGCTCAAAAAGATGGTGTACGCTTGAGTGAAAATGCACCATATTTCGTAGCAAATATCTCGATTTCTAGAAAGGTAGTAACGTATTTAGCACATTCGAAAGTCCAGGATCCGTTTCATATATGCCAAGTTAGAGAAAGTTGGAAGAACACACCAGCTTATTTCGAAAATCTTAAATCATTACCTTGTCTATAATTTGGGTGAGGTACTGAAGAAGACGAGTATGATCGATTTCTTTACTGGATGGAAGACGATAAGCATAGACAACGACTATCGGTCTTCCCACCCGATCTCCATCGGCAATCACTTGAATTATTTCATGGGCTGAGATATCATTGAATAGGTCCTCAAATGGTTCGTCGAGTCCACCCAACTCGGTTTCAAACTCTTCCGTCTCCAGGAAAGATCGAGATGGGGTCATTCCGGTGACACTCACTGAAAAGACTTAGTTTGAAAAAACCAATTCAAATTATTAAATACCACTGAGATCGTCCGGCGTTAACAGATCATCATCGGCATATCCATCCACCGGGTCTTCGAATTCCCCAACATTTGAGTGTGCTTCCGGGGGTGGTTTAATGTCCATGCTGGAAAACAGAGAATTGCAAGGACTAAAGGGGCCGGGGAAAAAGAGATTCAAGAATCGTGAGAATGCGGTAAACGCCCAAACGCAAACTGCAATACGTCATCGTCTGATAACGAAAATGGTATATGAAGCATCATATTTAATGGAGAATCAATATAGACATGTGTCAGCGGTGGATTTCACAGTGAGGTGGGAAGTGCCGGCAGAGAGGTGAGGGAAACTGAACGACGCAGACACTCTCTTGACCGGAAGAGAGTACTGTTTTGATGGAGAGGAGGGGAATAGTCAGTGCTGTATGTACCAAACAGCTTTTGTGTTGAAAGTGGAGAGAGTGAAAGAGGAAGGAAACACTTTCTGTGTGGCCGCTGACTGCCGGTTTTTTTATGAGATTCGCATCGAGGAAAGTGGAGGTTTCAGGGACGGAGAAGAAGAGTGCGGAGATAATTGATTGCCATCTGTATTTCTATTAGCGGCATGAGATGTTATTCTAGTCAACAAAAAGAACTCAGTATCCAGAAGATAGAAAACCGAAATGTCAGCTGTTTGTGTGAGCGCGAAGCGAACGAATATGATACGGGGTCACGACACAGTGCAAATAAGGGGCTCGCGGCCGCCAAACCGACAAAAACCTCATTTATAAAAGAGAATGAGAGAATGGATCTCATGTTTGTTCAGCATCCACATGACCAACGGTCGAAACGGATTACCAGTTCTGAATATGAAAAAAACATGTCGCAAAATTGTGTGTGCGGTTCGTAAATCGACATGACCTAGGATCTGCTAGGAGAATTCTAGGCTGGGGTGGATTTACGAGCTCGCCACATATATTTTCTCGGTGTTTTTTGGTGTTTTTCAATGAAATCCGGAGGGAATCTAGTCAGAATCAAAGCAACATTTCATAGGTCTTTCCGGTCCTATCATTCACATTTAGAAGTGAGCATATTTCAGCGGAAAAGACAAATAAAAATCATATTTTTCAGCTTCGAAAAAGCTTCTTCAAGTTTTTCGAGTCGAAGAGACATGAAATTGTCAAATCATCGTCAGTTATTCCTGCAGAAACTGATGGCTCTCTGCTCTTCACAAACGCTGGAATGAATCAAGTGATGCTGGAATTTCGGAGTGAAAGCTAAAATATCAATTCCAGTTCAAACCAATCATTCTGTCATCAACTGAATCAAAAAGAGTGGCAAACATCCAGAAATGCATACGAGCCGGCGGAAAACACAACGATTTGGATGACGTTGGCAAAGATTTACATCATCAAACTTTTTTCGAGATGATGGGAAATTGGTCGTTCAATGATGCGTTCACAAAAGTGAGTCTCGATTTTTCCGCAGGCAATGATGCATATGGAAATGATTCAGGAAGAAGCATGCAAATTCGCGTGGGAATATCTAGTTGAAACACTTCGAATCGACGCTGACAGGTTGTATGTTTCCTACTTCGGAGGCATCGAAAAGTTAGGATTGCCGGAGGATATTGAATGTAAAGAAATTTGGAGAAGAATCGGAGTTCCGGCTCATCGAATACTTCCGTTCGATGCTGAAAACTTTTGGGAGATGGGGGCAGCTGGTCCATGCGGTCCTTGTACCGAAATCCATTACGATAGAATCGGAGGCAGAGATGCTTCTGGACTGGTGAATATTGACGATTCAGTGGTGGAAATTTGGAATATCGTTTTCATGAGCAACCTCAGAGATTCATCCGGTGAAATTCACAGCCTTGGAAGGAACCACATCGACACTGGAATGGGACTCGAGCGTCTTCTCTCGGTTGTCCAGAACAAGAACTCCAATTTCGATACAGATGTGTTCACCCCTATTCTTGACAAGATTTCCGATCTAACGAAACGAAATCTGAAGTACAATGGAAGCATAAAATCCCGAGAAGATGCTACATTCCGACTTGTGGCGGACCATGTCCGTGCGGCGACAGTTGCAATCAGTGATGGAGCGATTCCAGATGGAACTGGAAGTGGATTCGTAGTTCGGAAAATGATGCGTCGGTCTTTTCTCCAGGGAAACTCGAAACTAGGGATTGAAAGATACGGGTTGAGTGATCTGGTGCCAACTGTGATCTCTACTATGGTAAGGTGATATAACGTACATCATTTAAGTGGATTTTCTTCAGAAAAATGTCTACCCAGAAGTATCCCAATCCTCTGATCGAATTATCAAACTTTTCAAAGACGAAGAAACTCAGTTCTGGAAAACTGTGGATAGAGGAAAAAAGGTGTTCGATGCAGTCGCCACGGAAAACAAATCCGCTGTAATCTCGGGAAGAAAAGCATTCAACCTTTTCGAAACTTACGGGCTTCCCTTATCTGTAACTGTTGAATTGGCGAGGAATATCGGAAAAGAAGTCGATGAAAAAGAGTTCGAAAGCTGTCAACAGGAAGCTCAAAAACTATCTCAGAAAGGTTCTCAATTCAAGTTACCAATCTCGGCGAGCGATTTCTCTACTCATTCGGACAAGCAAAAGTATTCATATGTTTTCGAAAACGGAAAATATGGTGAGCTCTCTGGGGAGTAATATACAATTCTTCAGCTGACTTTTTGCAGAGTTTCCCAAAGTGAAAACGAGAGTTCTTCAAGTTTACAAAATGCAGGAAAAAGCGGAAAGTCTCAGCGAGAATGAAAAGGGATGTCTTGTGTTGGAAGACTGTCAGTTTTATGCAGAACAGGGAGGGCAAAACAGTGATCATGGGAAACTTCTGATTGATGACGTTAGTATATCTTCCTAATTGACTTCGTGCATTCATTTTCTTTTCCAGAGCGAAGTTTTCGAAGTTGAGGGTGCCAAAAAGTTTGGATCTATCACCGCCCTTTTCGGAAAAGCACTTCACCCGATCCGGAAAGATTTACGAGTCGAGCAGCAGCTAGACGAAAAGCGACGAGAAGGAGTGATGAGGGCTCACTCTGCCACCCATTTGCTCAATTGGGCATTGCAGAAGAGTGGTCTCGGAAACGGACAGAAAGGCTCATCTGTCGGTGGGTCATAACTTCACAAAAAGCTTTTGAAGATGAAACTTCTTCAGACTGCGATCGCCTACGATTCGATTACTCCACAAGAGACGAAAGCTTGGATAAAGAGCAGAGGACAGAAATTCTGAAACAGTGTGAACAGAAAATGAATGAGTTCATTCGCCGGGGCGGAGTCACCTCAATAATTGAAACGACGATAGAGGAAGCCAAGAAAATCGAGAATCTCCAATCAGATGTTAAGGAGGATCGAATCGGGGAGTCTTCAGTCAGAATAGTGTCTCTTGGATCTGGAGGAGACGTTCCTGTAGAATGTTGTTCTGGAACGTAAGCACCTGAAAACGCAGAAGGTGTCAAACTGTTTCGTTTTCCAGACATGTTCATGATGTGAAAATGATTGATGACGTAGCAATACTGTCTGATAAGTCAATGGGTCATCGTCTTCGAAGAGTGGTAATGGTGACTGGTGAAGAGGCGAAGAAGTGCAGAGAGTATACGGAGAAGGTGCTCAAAGACTTGGAAGCGAAAGACCCAAGAGAGAGAAGCAAAATCGCGAAGGTTGGTTGTGTCAAAGTCTGAAAATATTCTAGAATTTTTCAGAAAATCGACTGGAAAGTCATCCCACTCGTTGATCAGTCTCGGATCTCGGCATTAGTGAAGCAGAAGAAACTTTGAATATTGCGTTAGTATTTGTATTAGCTTAGAATAGGTTTTTGTTGTTTCGTTCTGTTTTTCGTTGACATAAATCACTTGTTGTTTTTTTTCCTGAACTTCCGTTAGTATCAACACTTTTTCCAAACAGTGTCTCATAGACCAGAAAGCACGGAACGGTAACATACACAATATTCGTAGTCTTCTCTGAACCATCATTCTTTAAAAGTTGTCTATTGAATAACCTCTTTCCGGCTCGACCGTTTTCTTCATGTTTGGGGATCACCCATGATCACTCGACCGCTTCAATATTACCGCACTTTAAAATGGAAAGATTACGTTAACAGGTTCAGTAGTTGAAAGATTACAGTAGCTACAGTAACCGAAAATTTCTAAAATGGCCAGTACTGGACGGGATGAGCCCTAATATTGATGGAAGTGTTGTTAGGACCTATAGTACACTTTTGAGATTTCAGAGTTTTCTGTGCAGACAGACGTAAAGCTTCAGTATCACTTTAGCAAGGCGCTGACCGACCGGTACAAAGCTAGCTCGTGACTTCCGAAAATAGTTGTCAACTGCAAAAATGAAGATCTAGAGCGAAGCTCTTTTTATCATTCAAAAATACATTAATTTTTTTTGGTATATATTTATTTATTCATTCAAATATGTGTCTCAAAATAAGTTATAGAAAAGGCTGCGCAAAGAATGTTTTGAGAAGTCCACAATATTAGTTGGGCACAGACGGGTTTTTTTTGAATATTTTGTGTATTAGAGACATTTGTCCTTCACTCCCAATCAATTCAATCATTGGTTTCGGTCCAAGTGAAAATAAAATTCCATAAAGATGTGAGGGGTACATGGATAGATGGATATTAACGACTATAAATGATAAAAGTTACAAAAAATTGTACATAAATGATGAGATATTTAGTTGTTACGGACGGAGAGAGAACATTTTTCGAGAAATTATAAAAGTCTCTAGATTTTCTCGAAAATTTAGTTTTGATGTTACAAACAAAAGTTAGTCTCTTCATAATTCAATAGCACGATTGGATGCCGCAGTCCCCAGATCTCTGTTCTGGAGAAACTCCTCAAAAAACTCCCGGAGATACTCCTTAACAAGCAGTTTCGGGAATTTTTTCTCGAATTGTTTCTGTTCAGAAAATTCATCAGTGAATAGGTACTGGTACAGCCCGACGATTCCAACTATGAACGCCAACGAGAAGAAAATGATCGAGACTGTGCGTTCGGCCACCGAGTCTCCGAGCAGTTTCGAGAACATGTTTCGTTTCGAGTACGTCGTGACACACAATCCAGTTCGACGGCTGAAGAATGCATCAATTACTAACGAAGCGACTTTGGAATCAAGAAAACAAAACGTTTGTACTTCTTGGGTGTAGACTGATCACATACTTTGTTTTCTCTTTTACATCGACCTGTCTGCTTTCCAGCCCCGAAATCCTCTCGAAGTTATCATGCACCGGAATTTCGAAGTCGTCCTCCTGGAAGAAAAACCAGTTTTGATGTTGTTTGGTGTTTTTTTTAGTTTCTTTGTTATTATCGACGTAGAATGAGCAACCTTCAACCTTCTCACATAGGGGGCTTTCATTTAAGGAAGATTCTGACCAGAACTTTTATGTGTTAATCATGAAAACCCATTCACAAGGTGAAACAAAGGCACCCTTTAACCTTATTTGTGAAAAGCTTATCCAAATTTGGTTTTTCACGCATTCAACGATAAATTCGAATGAAAAAAAAATGCATACCAGAGAATCTCTGTTTTCCATCAGTACAAGAGCACGACCACAGTGTGGAATCGGCCAGTTGAGGATTACTTTCAGAGGGCATGCGTCGTCCGAGATTCGCGTCAGTTTTCCTGCAACAGAAAACATGAACTTTTAAGACATTTTTGTTTTGTCATTCTGATAAGCCAAAAGTTTTATGGTTGCAACAAGTTTTCCCATCCCCTTCCAATCACTCACTTGTTAATGTGCCAGCGGTCTCATCGATTTGTTGCTCATACTCGTAGAGTGCATAATTTGTCGGATGTGCCACAATTCTGCACTTTTCGAACAAGTTCATGATCAACTTCCTCGCTGTCGTCTTGCTATCGATATTGATGACTTCCGTCGTGTTTTGCGGTAGGATTATCGAAGTGATCGTGAGCACAGGAGTGGGTTTGGCTGTGGATTTTTCAGTGTTCGCAGCTTCACAATCCGATGGTGGAACTTGAGCTACACTGATAGGACGACTGAGGTTCATATTCACATTGATTTGACCTCCAAAATTAACTCCGTCCTCGTGGAGAGTGATATCCATTCCTCTTGCCATTGAGTTATAAGCTTCTATCATACTTCCCAAATCAACTTCCCTGTACTCGTGAGTCCATTCGAATGGTGTATCTTTGTTTACATACATCTCTACCACTCGCAATGCTGTATGTCTTGACTTTGGACTCTGAACTTCTTTTCTGACACTGTACACTGGACAGAAGGATTTAGGAAGAGTGAAGGAGCTCGTCGTTGTTTGTTTCTCTTTGTTGAGAGAGTGAGTTCTGCTACCGTCGTAATTGGTTTTATTGACACCTCCTCCAGTTGTCAACACATCTTCCATGGATACGAAGTCCGGTCGTTCTATCATGTTCTCCCATTCTGGATTGGAATATAGGTCGGCGAGGAAGATTGCGCCAAAGTCACGATTCTAGAAACAGAAGTTTAGTTAGAGCGGGTGGCAACCTGGATAAGTTTCATCGAATTGACAGTGAGGGATGTGCTTCCCTTACATTATTTATCGTGTTTGCATCTTCAGTACGTTTCTTATTGAATGTTTTGTTCCAGAAATTTTCAAAAACTATAATTATTCTTCCGCCCAATTCAAATTAATCCAAAAAACATACACTTACCTGTTCGTGACATTGTACTGGTCGAATAATGGGTGCGCTCTCATCATAGACTGACTCAAAGTCCCCGATTGATTCTTCACTTTGTGGACTACTCTTGGTCGATGTGTCCTGCGAAAATAAATCATTTCATCGACTTCTTTTCCCTGTTAGTATTCTACCAAACTCACTGGAAGACGTAATTTTATCATTTTCTCTTCTCGGTTACCCGTTTGTGACATCCAGTCGGTGAGCATAGACAATCGTGACATTTGCATGTACAGTACTGAAAAGTCTGAAGAATGGGTGTACATATCGATTGAAAACTATAGATTAGGCTCTTTAGTGAATGATATAGTCAAGTGGAGAGACGCATTAAACAAGGGAGAGGAATAGAAAATTCACAAGAACTGATTTATATTTTAAATGGATCCATTTAAAGGGTTGAAGTTAGAGAGTTCTAGAAAATTGTTTCAACATTTTCCTGCTCATTCCGATTTCTTGGCGATACTCAAACGATGCAAAGGGTTCATGAAAATTAGAAGTCAATAAATTATCGAATGGAATTAGAAGAAAAAGCATACTAGACGTTGTTATTCTTGGACAACAGAACAAAATCGTACCCTTTCCCACTATTATCGGCTACAACCGTCACGAGAAGGTTGCAAGGGAGGTCAGGCGAGCAAGTGCGGAATGAGGGACTGTGTGAAGCAAGGACACCCAGACATTTGGGTATCCGAAGAGATAATATGCACCAGCTGCCTGAGTATTCGAGAGGGGGACCCCCTGCCTACTGTAGATGCAAATGCCAAACGGGAAAGGAGGGCTAACACCGGAGAAAACGATGTCTGTCAAACGAAAGAGTCTACACAGGTGATTCGCGAAGGATCCATATCGGAACGAATCGTAGAGTCTTCAGTCAGAGTGGTGTCTCTTGGAGCCTGAGGAAGCGTTCCTGTAGAATCCTGATCTGGTATACGAAGCAGGTGCTCAAAAGTTTGGAAGCGAAGGATCCAAATGAGAGAAACAAGATAGCGAAGTTTTGTCGTGTCAGAGTTTGGAAACATTCTCAAATTTTTCAGAGAATCGACTGGGAACTCCTCTCACCTGTTGATCATTCTCGGATCTTGGCACTTATTAAGCTGAAGAAACTTTGAACCCTGAATTAGTACTTTTTGAAACATAGCATTGGTTCTTGTTGTTTTTTTCTTGGACTGTTTTTTGTTGACATAAATCACTTGTTCTTTTTTCACCTGAACTTCTGTTAGTATCAACAAATTCTTCCAAACAGTCTTTTACAGACCAGAAATCACTTAACTATAACATACACAGTATTCGTAGTCTTCTCTCTTTTCAACCTTCAGACTGGTAAACGACACAATAAAAACTCAGAGAAAAACCGGCGGTTCTTTTGATAGAGAAGACGCAGAATGCTCACAAGGGAGTTCCTCCTTCCATTTAACACCAATTACGTCCCTGGTGTTATCACTTCGCAATTTCAATTTTCATCGTTTTCTCCATAGTTTTTCCGGGCATAATTTTTATGCGTCGTGTCTGCGTTTAACACCTTTTAATCTCTGACTCTGAAAATATGCGGAATCGCTGAAACTCTACTCTATAAAAGAACCCGAATCGGAACGAACTGAAACTTTCTCCGTTATTTTCAGAGTATGAACTTGGGGAGAACCAGTTTTCTGATATTTCTTTTAACACTGAACTCTGTATTCTGTGTCACGGACTCGCCGACAGATGCACCTGATAATGGAGTGACGATTCGGACCAGTTTGGGATATGTACGAGGAGTGAGAGTTCCAACGAAGAGCGGGTTTCTTGTGGATTATTTTAAAGGAATCCCCTTTGCAGAGAAACCAGAAAGATTGAAAGTAAGTTGACAATGAGAAAGTAGAGTACCCCCCAAAACAGTATTTCCTCTGGCATCCGTTTCCCGTCACTTTGTTCAACTTTATCTTAGTTCCTGTAACAGATATGAGAATATGGTCAACTAACAAAATGTTGCCGGGAACGCTTCAAGCATTTTGTTAGTTGACAACTTTTTCATAACCGTTACAGCAACCGATATGAAGTTGAACAAAGTTACGGCGCTTGTCTCTATTTGAGGATCGTTTGTTTTCAACTACGAAGAGTTGAAAAACCACTGTCAAGTTTATCAACTTCAAAAACGAAGATCTAGAGTTGTTTAATTCACTCAAATAGCTTCGGAAAAATCGGATAACCGCTTTGTACTGGAAACCATCAAATATTCAATAATTTGGCCAATAGTATAAAAATATCCAAGCCATGTTATCCCCAGAAATCAGAACTGGTTCATCGCTGGAACGGAATTTACAAGGCTCAAAAGTATCCGCCAAAATGCATTCCCGTGGCTCGTCCGAAGAATGCATCCGAGTACAGCGAGGATTGTCTTTATCTAAATGTTCTGAAACCGAGTGGAGCCAATGTGAGTTGTTTTGGAGGACATGAGCTTTTGTTGGAAAGTTGAGTTTCAGACAATTAACAAACTTCCTGTGGTGGTGTTCATTCATGGTGGAGGATTTCAAAACGGTAACATTTTGACAGTGATTTAATAAAACTTACTTGAGAGTAAGTTTGAAAAAAATCTACTAAAAAATATCTAGCGTTTTTCCATACAACCACAAACTCTCAATAAAAAAGACTAGGTCAAATCTTTCAAGATTTCCTCATTCCCAGGTGATGGAAACGATGCCCCTTGCGAAGCATTCGCCGAAAATTTCGTCAGCAGGGGAATGGTGGTCATCACCATTCAATATCGTCTCGCAATGCATGGATTCCTTTCCCTCGGATGCACAGATCCGTTGATTCCCTGCAATCTTGGCCTCTGGGATATGGTGACGGCATTCCAGTACATCAACAAAACCATTGCCGATTTCAATGGAGACGTCAACGACATGACTCTAATGGGTCACAGTGCAGGGGCAATGGCAGTCAGTCTTCATTCTCTATCACCAATTACTTCGGTTTACTTCAAAAAGTACATCCAACTGAGTGCATCCAGTTGGCTCCTCACCAAGTACAAAACTTCGAATATCCAAACCACCGAGAGAATTTTAAACGACTTGAACTGCAATGTTTCCAGTGCTCAACAGATTCTCGACTGCGTAAACTCGGTCTCCCTAGATTCAATGTACTCTGCCCAGGTTAGAAAATGGGTCAGCAATTTCTTATAATCTGAAATGGTTTCCAGGTGGATACTAGTCTATGGCCAGCTTTTGGAGACGATCTTCTTCCGGATATACCTGGAAATCTAGTAAATACCACAGAGAATCAAAAGGTCATGATGGGAATGATGACATTAGAATCACTATATTTCAGTGAGTGCTTTGCCTTCATTTCAGAGATGCAGCTACCGTATTACAGAACTTTTCAGAATGCATACCGTTGAATCTGTAATAGTAGTGCACTTATTAGTACCATTTCAGAACATTTATCTAGATTCGCGTTTAGAATTTCAAAAATACTATTAACATGTTTCGTTGCATTTTAATGATTTCCACTGCAAAATTGGCCTTTTGGGGCCTCGAAAATGTAGTTTTTAACAATCCAATTTTTTTGTAATTTCGTGGACGTATTAAGCAAATCTGAGTCTTCATTTTTGTAGTTGACATCTTTTCAGTATAACCAAAATCTAGTCAATTAGAGGAATTAGGTTTGCAAAGAAATCAAAGAAGTTAGGTTGCAAACTTTCGAAATCATCGAGCCCAAATTTGTGGTCCTCTCACTAGAAGCTCCTAACTTCCTTAAAGATCTAGAGTTGCTCAATACAATAACGAAAACTCAGAAAACTCGGTTCTTTGAAGGTTACTTTTCCGTCCTCAAAGTACACCTTTATTCTATTAAAATCACCAGCTTGTCGTAGTCATATTGTAAAACCTGTTTTTTTTTTCAGCCTACCTGAAATCTTCCCCTGCAATTTTCCCTTATATCAAAAGAAGCACTGTACAGGAGTACATAAATGCTTCAGTGGCAATTCAGTATGGATCAAATTCAGATGATGCATATGACGACTTGACGGAACATTACCTATCTGGAAATGTATCAGAAAATGACTACGGATACTTCATGTGGCAGCGTTCTTTGGTATCAATTAGAAATTTCTTGAAAACCTTAAAAATGTTCATTATAGATTGACTCCAACCTGGTATTCGATATGCCGATTCTTCGAGAAGCCCACTCCAGATCTCTCGTTTCTCCGAACCTCTACCTCTACCATTTCCCATACTTCAATCCTGCCGAATTCGATGAAAACTTTCCAGTGAAGGCTACCTATCACTGTCAAGAGTTCCCCTATATTTGGGGTGTATACAAAGACAATCATTTCGAGTTCAATGACGATGATCGAATGGTTTCCAAGTTTCTGATCGACTCTTTGACCAACTTCATTATAACTGGAAATCCATCAACTTCGAACTTCAAATGGCCTCTTTACAATTCAAGTGTCTCTCATACTGTAATCCAGCCGTCTCCAGCAGTTGCTAAAAGTTAGTGACTCCCTTGATCCTTTTCCTCGAAGCTTCAAACTTCAGATCTCTTCCAAGATGACTTTAACTTTTGGGACGAGATGGCACAGAAGTTCCATTTCGATCTCATCACCGGCCTTCCGACAGCAAATCATATTGAAACCACAACGCGCTCCTCCTTTGCCGTCTCTCCTCTACTGGTGTTACTTATCATAATTGTACTCGCATAATTCTCTTTTAATTTTCACGAACTTTATCAGTGAGATCCGGAAAATAAACAGATGGTTACTAAGAAGAATGTGGTATGGGAGAGTACTCATGTATCATATTTTAACTCCACAACAATCTTTTTGGTAGGTGAACAGAATGGTGGGAAGAGGAGGGTGTGAACAGAAAGATAGATTAAATTTTCGGATTACATTGTTTGGGGTATAAAATTGTGTGACTTTAGTTGTCTCCGTTGTCCATTGGTGATCCGCTGCGAGAACGTCTTGGAGATCCTCTATCGGATGGAGAACGGGATCGACGAGCTGGCGATGCAGACGCCTTTCTTGGTGATCTCGATGGAGAGCGAGACTTTCTGGAAAGAAATAATCATTAACATGTTGTTGGAATCGTAATACACTCACCTTCCACCAGCACTGCGAGAACGGCTTCGAGACTTCGACTTCGATTCGCGCTTACTGCGCTTCACTGGTGAGCGGCTACGGCTCTTGGAGCGACTGGAGCTGCGAGAACGAGAACGACGACGATCACGGCTGTGAGAACGGCTGCGGGAACGGCTGCGAGAACGAGAGCGCCCACTTCCAGCTTGAGAGTCGTCGATCATCTTGATTTTGCGGCCATTCAAATCCATTCCATCGCATTTCTCGATGCATCTCTTGAGGTCGGAAGGAGTAGCGAAGCAGAGAAGACTGAAAATGTTTTTTTATTCAAAAAAGTTTCAAGTTTTCAACTTACGCTTCGTTTGTCCGTTTGTGAGCTTCAGCGTAGGTTGGTTCGACTCCTTGACGGCGCACTTGATCTTTGAGGTCCTGAAAAACAACTTTCATTCTAGACAATCCGTGAATGTAGAATTGATCAAATATTAACAAACATGTGCCGAAAAGCGCACAATCTGGATTACCATTTGGAATCCTCCCGAATCCGCAAAATGCAAACTTCCGAATCAGTCTAACCACGCAAACGCCAAAAACCCGAGGTCACATCCCAACGAGCAGGACCGAAAACATGAGAGCCGAGAACATCAAGACACTACGCGGGAGAAGGAACAATTTGCGAGTTTGCACTGCGCTCCGACCACCATCAGACAGGCTCGGGATCAAATGTTACCAAACCACAAGCATCATCATCAACACCGTGATCATCCAGTTATCATACAATCTCCGTCTGCTTAAAGATAAAAGATTAGGAAAGATGATTCCTCCCAGCAGCGATCAGATGACGGGTGTCGGTTCGTATGAAAGGTAATGTAGCTTTCAATGGTCCCCATTCACTTACCTGCCACGATATGCGAGTCGAGAGGTTCTCGACGAGGACGCGGTGACGAGTGCTGTATGGACGACCGTAGCGGCTGAAAGAAACATACTGTTTCAGTTGACTGATAAACATGTTAGGTTTACCTCTCTCTTCTTGGTGGTCCACGATCATGACGATCACGATCGCGTCCCCCACCACCGCTGTAGGAGCTGACACGTCCGCGACCACCGCGTTCGAATCCTCCACTTCCTCCACCACGTGGCTTCGAATAATCCAAAATGACACGATCACCACCGAGTTCCTTTCCGTTCAAATCGTGAACTGCGTCTTCGGCATCGCGCTTGTCGTCGAACTCCTAAAATGAAACGATGATGGAAGAGCAAAGATCAACATGAAACTTACAACGAATCCGAATCCGTTCTTGAGAAGAACGTCGCGAATCTGTCCGTATCCACGGAAGAAATGCTCTATGTCCTTTTCGGAGACGCGCGAAGTCAACCGACCGATGTATATACGAGAAGACATACTGAAAATAGAAATGAAATGATTGAAGAAAGAGGGTGAAGATGACCACTAGAGAATAGTGAGAAACCGATAAGAAAAGAACGGTTGGGTAGAAAGAGAATCGATACTTGGTCGTGAGCGTTGAGTGAGTGAGTGAGCGTGTGAGCGGTTTTCTCTGAATGCGCATATAGTAGCCATGGAAACGAAAATGTGACTGGAGGGATTAGGATTTTCTTGCTCTCTCCCACTCGGTGTCAGCTAACCAATATGTAGTACGTAGATGTCAGAATAAATTCGATTTTATTTTTCATTTTATCAAGTCAAAACTTCTTGATGTCAAAGTCGATTGACAAAAGATGACCAAACTAACGAAGATTTAAGTTTTTTAAAGATTTCACTGTGTCACGTATCGTTCTGTAGCACCTTCAATGTAGAAAGTGTAAGCAACAATAGGTTTCTATTCAGATGTGTGATTTCTAATGTATTTCTAACAAAATTCGACAAAAAATATGAAAAATATCGATGAAAAACCGAAGAAAGAGAAAAAAAAAAGAGCGCACAACATGCAAATTGGAACACACGCTACGCGACGCGACCGCAACGCGTCTGAGAGCATCGCGCACACATTGATTGTCGGTTCAGACACTGTCGATTTCTTGACAGTTTTTGACGTTCTCTTCAGAAAAACATAGATTTTTTGTTGGTTCTCATTACCAAGATAATTAGAACTCGACCCATTTATTTCTCATATCCTCCCTGTTCTCCCTCGTTCCCCACTCTCACCATTCTCCTTATTGTCCTATTTCAGAAGTTTTCTCAACATGGTGCGTGTCTATATCGGTCGTTTGCCCAATAGAGCGACGG
Source organism: Caenorhabditis sp. 40 LS-2015 (assembly GCA_900536305.3). Classification (NCBI taxonomy): domain Eukaryota; kingdom Metazoa; phylum Nematoda; class Chromadorea; order Rhabditida; family Rhabditidae; genus Caenorhabditis; species Caenorhabditis tribulationis. The sequence continues at coordinate 244,492 of LR545120.1, read as the reverse complement.
ATCGCGATGTTGAGCATTTTTTCCGCGGCTACGGAAAGCTAGTCGATGTCATCATGAAGAATGGGTTCGGATTTGTCGTAAGTGGATCACTTTTCGTAAATGTTATACTGAAAAGCAACTGAATTCCAGGACTTCCAAGATCAACGTGATGCCGATGACGCTGTTCATGATCTGAACGGCAAAGATCTGTGTGGAGAGCGTGTCATTCTGGAGTTCCCACGTCGCAAAGTTGGGTACAACGAGGATAGAAGCGGTGGAGGATATCGTGGGCGCGAGCCAACGTTCAGAAAGGGCGGAGAACGTCAATTCTCGAACCGATACAGTCGTCCATGCTCCACCAGATTCCGTCTGGTCATCGACAACTTGTCGACACGTTACAGTTGGCAGGTAAGAATCGTATCATCGTCCTGAAGTTTAATAATCAATGCGTGTTTGAGTGTGATATATCGAGACTAACAAGCTGCTACTACCCCAGTTCAAATTCTACTTAAAAAGCTTTGCTAATTTTAATTCAAACGAAAAATTCTGAACGCTGCAGCAGCAACTCAGTGGGTCTGCCATATGCCAATACCATTTGCAAGCCAATTGCTCTCAATCAATTTCCTGATCCTCAGTCCAATCAATGGCATTCTTCTTCTTCCTATCAATCTGGCCCTCTCTTCACAAACAACCAATACCCTGTACCTCAATTTTAGGACATCAAAGACCACATCCGCAAGCTGGGAATTGAGCCAACTTACTCCGAGGCCCACAAGAGAAATTCCAATCAAGCGTATGTTCCCTTTGTGATGGTTTAATCCTTAGTCCCGATTTTCAGTCTCGTTTGTTTCTCTACTCACGATGATCTACGTGATGCAATGAACAAACTTCAAGGAGAAGAGTTGAATGGGCGGAAGCTTAAGTGCACTGACGAGACCCGTGATCGTAGCCGCTCGAGAAGCCCTCGTCGTCGCTCTCGCTCAAGAAGCGGATCGAGAAGTCGCTCTCCACCACCACGTCGTCGCAGTCACAGCTCCGACCGATCCCGCAGCACGTCACCAAAGAAGCGATCCGATAAGAGGGCTCGGAGCGAAAGCCGTAGCCGCTCTCGCTCTGTGGGAAGGTAACTATACAATATGGAGTTTCAATTTGTATTATTATTTTCCAGACGTTCGCGCACTAACTCTCCACCGAACCGTTCTCCATCACCAAAGAAGAGGCGCGAAAACTCTCCGCCGCGTTCCGGATCTGCTTCACCTTAACTTTTAATTAACAATGTCTCATGTGAATTTTCCTGTCCCATTTCCATTGTAAGGTCAGTAGTAACCTCTCCATACTACCCATCCCTCTTCGCGTCCTGACCCATATTAATTATTTTGATCAAATCAAAACCAAATCGTCTCAGTTAATCATAATTAATCAACAAATTTCAATCAAAATGAATTTATATGGCTCAATCCAACTCGCTCAATGTAAAATGAGCAGCGCAGTTCGCGCTGTTCTTGGTGGTCGGGAAGAACGGACAGCTCGAGCTGGGACAATGCAAGCCAACGGTCGGATCACTCAAGTTCACACTGGTCTGCTTGGCTCCAACCGGTTGAACAATGGTGTTCCACAAGTGCATTCCGATGTTTCCATGACCGTAGGCAGAGAAGTGGAAGCAGTCGGGAGCGAAGAATGTCATGTCGACGACTCCGGGGCTCTGAAAGAAATAGTTTGAATTTTATACCGAAAAAAAAAGGCAAACCGCGTATGGTGGGTCCAAGATTCCATTGAAGAACGGTTGAACAACGAAAGTGAAGTCATCCTTGTTATCGAACATTCCAGAATTCTGAATATCCTTCTCTCCGTCCATGAATCCGAAGCAAACCCCTTGAATGTCGTCATCAGTGAACTTTTTGTTCGACTCACAATCGCATTCGAATCTGATTTTTCAAGGCGGTTTTCTGAATTCAAAAATCGAACTCTTACGTATGAAGTCCTTCACAGAAATACTTCTTCTTGTCAATCTTTCTCAACATTCTCATATTGAACATTCCGGTCAGAGAGACGATCGTTCTCGGCAAATGATCCTGAAGAATCTTGACAGCAGTGATGATATTATTCTCGAAGGTGGTTTTTCCGTGTGGAGCAGTGTTGTTGAAGTACGGATCTTCACAATAAACACAAATGTCATTGGCTCCGATGAAGATGTTCACCAGTTTCCAGTCCTCCTTGATATTGATCTGAAACTTCTTTGCTGAAAGGTTGGAGAAACTGAAATAAGCCATACTTCCGAATGAGACTGCATTGTGTTAACGAGTGCTCTCGCCTGTCCAACGATATCCTTCGACTCGGCTCCCGGAACTCCCATATTCAAGTGAGATACTTCCCAAACGTTCTCAGATCCGATACCCTTAGATGCTCCCACTAGATTTGGATTGAATTTTCTGAGCACATCTGGAATAGGGATTTCCGAAGTTTAACGAGTTGAGAAGAATACGCTCACTCGCAACTGTGATATGCTCATCAAGGCTTTTGTCACCTCCGATTTGGAAAGCAAGTCCTCTGTACTGAAGGATGACTGCAAGTGGATCTCCTGGTTGAGCACCGGCACCATTGGCGGCCTAAAAACGTTTCTGATTTTCAAAGTTTGCAGGTGTGGGTTAGAGAGCAAGAGGAAACAAGATGATCAGTAGTCGTGGCCAGATGATTTTTTCATTTGAAATCAGCTCAATTTCAGCTTTCACACAACACCAACATCACTTCAGCATAAAATGAAATGTCTACCGTCAAAGAATCTCCGAGCGCTCCGATAACCTTGATATCCGCAAATCGTACACTATGAGCACTGGTTGGCACCTTCTTGCTCTTCACCATCACACTGGCGTCACATGACCAATTCGGAGCTCCCAAATCTTTGAGCCCATATGCCACCGAGAACAGGAATAGGGTGGATACTGAAGGATATAATTTTCAAGCAAAAGTTAGCCGATGTTTCTTACCTAACCACCGCATTCTTGTCTGAAAAAAAAAACTTGGCAAGTAGAAGAAAAAAGAAGCGATGATGATTAAATAGTGGAGGACACTTTTCTTCCCTTATCAGCAATCAGGTATGCTTTCAATGTGTTGTATCCGGGCAGGTATCATATCAGTAACCATTCATTTCGTATGTACATTCATTTGGTTGAATAATTACAGAAGTGATGATGATGTTTTGTGATTTACTATTGATTCAGGATCTATAATTTAGAATGATGACCAGTAACAAAAAATTTATCATCCTCCAGTCGGCGCTTGTGCTCCAAGAATTCCGATTCCACTGTTCACGCCAACGAGTGATTTCTGAGGAGCGTATTGTGGAAGCTTGATGAATCCGAGCTGAAAATGGTTCGGCCCATTTCGTAGATCTTGTTCCTGATCAACTAATCTGTTGACTCCGGTGTCTAGAACATCCAAAGAATGACAATTCGTCATCATTATTATCATGAGTTTTTATCTATCGAGGTGTCAGAGGTAAATTGAGTCTAGGCTAGAAAAGCAAAATTTTGGCAAAAATTGTCAGAATGAAGATGGCGGGGATGGAATTTGAAGATCGAGAATAAAAAAATCAGAGTTTGATATTTTTAAGTAACAATCTCAGAAAACCTGAAACACACTTTTTTTTTTGAAACCACAAAATCAGGTCGAAAGAATTTTGATATTCAAAGGTTAGGGAAAAAAATCCGGATCCAGAAAGTTTAGTTTGGGAATTTCCAAGGCTCCCAATTGCGGAAATTTGAACTAAGCGATTCAGAGCGCAAAAAATCTTTGTCGAGTTCGAAAATCAAATCATTTCGAATCTCAAGTGTTTAGAATCCATAGAACCTGAATCCAAATGTTGTGCAATTAAGATAATACTCTTCACAATCCAAGGATTCAGCAATTTGGAATCCAATCTAGAGGAGTCTGAATCTTTGTGTCGAGTATCCGAAAATTCAGAGCCCAAAATTCAAGGATCTAATTTTAGAAACTTAAAAACTGGTGGGGTACCGAAAAACTCAGAGTTCCATTGAATTCATAGTGAATATTGGATTGGTAATAGGAGTCTAACAATTCCATACGTCCCGCGCAGTGAGATTCCAACCAATTCTTAATTTCGATTGAGCTTCCCATTTCAGTTCTCATTCTTGGCTCCATTTCTGTGACTATTCCAATGATGTTCCTTACCCTCACAGCCTGTATATACTTCAAAGCTTTCCCGGACACAATCAAATCCTTATTCCCGTCGTAGTCGTTCAGCGATATTTGTTCTCCCTGAAACAAGCAAAAAACCATATACATATACTTTTCTTCTTCCCCGTTTTTGTTTCTCTTCTTTCTCTTTTCCAAGACAATCAAAAAGCGAAAAGGAAAGCGCAGCACCGTACGAAAACATAAACATTTGATAGTTTGGGAACGGGGGTATGCAAATCGTCCCCTTTTTTGCAGTTCTCTTTTTTTCGCGGCACTGTCGACGTGGAAGCAGGAACCAAAGCTCCGCCCCCATAGCATCCAAATCATTTCCAGCAAGAAGGGGCTCTAGATCATTCATTCTTCCTTCTTCCCCCATTCGCCCTTTTCCAATACTGAAATGGACCTTGACTACATTATTATTAGTGCTGCTTGTACATACATACACACGCCGGGAAACACACAGCGGGATCCCTTTGGAGAGGGCGCCTATATTACTATTATTATTACAAAATCATATGCATATACAGGCACCATTATTAGTGTTCGTGGCACCCCTTTTCACTGCCCCCACTGTAAGAGAGTGTATGGAATAACGAGAGACGCAGAATTTGTTGGGCCACTGTAGCAATTGGTGTGTGTGTGCACAGCTTCCAGCACGATATATTTCTATATTCCTCTACCCTCTCCACACCGTATAAAAGGATTGTGTGGGCAGTCAGAAAGTCAGTATTCTCTGCTTCTATTGCTCCGGGTCTCTCTCAGTTATAAGTAGTAGTGCCGCAGGTAATCCCAAAGTGATGGTTTACCTACTGCCTTCTGCTTAGAATTGAGATATTGAAGACCTCATTTGAATTCTTACCTGTCTTGGGAAGATGGCTTCAGAAAATGGAGGGAGTCCCCCAGCGGGTCCAGATTCGCCGAGTCCAACCGAGACACCAGTACCGACGGAGACAGGGTCGTTTCCAGGAACACCTACACCGACTCCGAATCCGACGCCTGGAAACTAGGATGTAGATGGTAACTGACATACTGACATAATTGCTCGTTGTTCTGTCGATTTAGGGGCCAAGAATTTCTGACGGCTAGAAATCGGGAAACCAGAACTAAAAAGGCTCACACTGTTTTACAGATGGAGAAAAAACCATTCGAATTTCGAAAAAAACATGTGATAGTGCTGCACTCAGTTGGACAAGATTTATCTCCATTTCTCATTAAAAAAAATGCTGTTGGAATTCCTATTTTCGATTTGAACATCCTTGTTTTTTTTTCTAGCTGGTCACTGACTACTCACCAATGGTTCCAACATCCTTCAACAGTCCATTATGTTTCGGATCCGGTGGCAAATCCGTCGTCGTGATGCCCAGTTGTGCATCTCTAACCGCGGATCTCAAATCCTCGGCAGGATCTACAGTAGTCGTGGGCAACTCTGGTGCAGGTCTGGGTCTCGAGGCGATTCTCTCTATCAATGCTTGCCGATCATTTTTCTGCTCCTGAGCATTCTCCTCCTCATCGAATCCCCAAGTATTCTCTTGATTGAATTCTTGAGCACCACGGTGATGGGAACCATGGCGGTGTTGGCTTCGTTTTTGAGAGTGCTCTCTTTGTTCTCTGGGAATCGACATGCTAGATTTTCAAGAAATTTGAATTTTCGAAAACTCACAATCCAGACTGACTTGAAAATGGATCAGGCCGATCGTCCAGTCCAAATGGAAATGGATCTTGTGGAATTGATTCTGAAAAACTACCCTAAATCCAATTTTTCAAAATTGGACAGTCATACCTGTAACAGAGTAAAGAAAAAGGACTAAATAGAATTTATTCATTATTAGAAATATAAAAATATATGAAGATAGAAAATGTTGGACATGAAAAGGAAAGCCATAGGAGGCAAACAGTGTAACAGTTGTGTAATATGAGAGGCAGGAGATAAACAAGATATGACCAAGAGGAGGGAGTGTTGAAAAATGTTGAAGATTAAAGTTTTGATGGGTTAGGTAGAATTTCTAGAAGCAATGAGGCTTGGGAATTCTTATGATTCAGAGCGGCGATATTAGAGTTCCCAGAGTTTCAGACAATTCGAGTTCGAAACCAAGGAAACATATTTTTTTCAAACCGGAACTAAAGTACTGTACTGGCAAAAACGAATTTGTGTTAGGAGTGGAAGAAGAAATTTTCAGAAAACTCCAGATTGAAATCAAGGAATCTCAGTCGTCCTAGTGTTTTGAGATTTAAAAACTTTAAAAACATATATATCCAAAAGCAGGTCAGTTAGAAAATAGATTTGCAAACGTTCGAACTCATCGCTGATGTCATTAAAAGCTAACCGAAATTCAGAAAACTCGACCTAACTAACTTGATTTCGATGACATGAAAACGTTTCCAACTACAAAAATCATTATCTGAAGTCGCTTCACAACTTGAGACACTTTTCCTGAAGTTGTGGAACCCGAAAACCTGAAAAAAACCTGAAATCTAACCAAACAGTTGATTCACCTCCTCTAATCACACCGCCAACTCAAGCGTAGACTCACCGACAAAGAGTGTATATTTATTAGCCTTGAAAACAATGAGCCAACACTGTTATCATTCATTTCCCACTTCCACCCACATTTCCTTGTTTTCCCTCCTTGTACTTTTTGTTTGAATCGATTCATTCATTTTCATTCAAACATTCTCTGCTCATTACATCATCCGTTTTCTCCCTCCGCATTCCAAAACCAACTCCTGCTGCCAACAGAAAATGATTGAAAATTGATAGTGCTCACTAATTTTCGTCAGTCTGTCGGCTCGCTCCATTGTGCACACGACTCAAACTGATAACGCGAAGAAATGAAAAACCAAAAAAATTTGTCTTCGGTTTTCAGTCTTCAGTCCTGTAGCACTTTCATCCCCAAAACTCTTGACCATTTCAACTGTTTCTCAGACTTTTTTTCTGGATTTTCTTGGCTTCCTATTATCGAAGTCTAGTATAATTTTCAGGGCGACGAAAACCTAAAATCCGGGAAAAAATGGGTTCGATCTACCGATCGGAGCACATGAAACTGTGCCAAATCTTCTTCCAATCCGAGTCCGCGTATCAATGTGTCGCCGAGTTGGGAGAGCTGGGTTTGGCTCAGTTCATCGATTTGAACGAGGAGCAAAACTCGTATCAGAGAAAGTTCGTGAATGAAGTGAGAAGATGTGAAGAGATGGACAGAAAAATTAGTGAGTTTTGGGGGAAAGGAGGAGTGGGATTTGAGGAGTGATTGGATGTTAATCTAGAGTTCCGACAGTTTTGGTTTTGATCAAATTTTCTCGGTTCCTGTAATAGCTATCAAATAGTGATTAACTAACAAAACGTTTCTCACAAGGTTTAATGTTTCATGAGATTCTGAGTACCCCAGTTTCAAAGTTCTCAGATTCATTCAATTTTCCGAAAACCTTCAGCTCGTACTCTTACATCTTTCCAGCCTTCGTCGAGGACGAAATCAACAAGGACCTCGTCCCAATCCCAGACTACGATGACCACATCCCCGCCCCTCAACCAAAACACATGGGAGAAATGGAGGCCAACTTGGAGAAGCTCGAAGAGGAACTTCTTCAAATCAACAAGAACACCAAAGTGCTCAAGACCAACCACATCCAATTGCTCGAAATGAAAGCCGTCTTGGAGCATGTCACTTCGCTCATGGACACTCAGAGCAAGAGAGAAGCAGCCATGTCGATCTCGGAGGCTGCTCGTGGGGAGGCCGGACCACTCAGTTTCGGAGTGAAGCAAGAGTTCGATAAGCCAGTTAGAGATGAGAATGAACTGAAGTAAGTGGGAACATCAAAACTTTAAATCTTTTTTTCGATTCTCAGATTCGTCACTGGAGTCGTGAAGCGTGCCAAGAGTATCGCCTTCGAGCGTTTCCTCTGGAGACTCTCCCGTGCCAAGGTCTTCGCTAAGTTCGTCCAAATCCAGGAGAAAACCGATCTCTTCTCTCACGACTACGAGGACAAATGCGTCTTCATTCTCTTCTTCTCCGGAGAGCAACTCCGTACCAAAGTCAAGAAGATCTGCGATGGATTCCAAGCCAAGTGCTACACAGTTCCAGAGAATCCAGCCGAGAGAACCAAGTTGTTGAACAACATCAAGATCCAGGCCAATGACATGAAGGCAGTCATCGAAAAGACTTTGGACTATCGCGCAAAGTGCATTCATACTGCTGCCGGAAACTTGAGAAAGTGGGGAATCATGCTTCTGAAGCTCAAGTCCATTTTCCATACTCTCAACATGTTCTCCGTGGATGTAACTCAGAAGTGTCTGATCGCCGAGTGCTGGGTCCCAGAAGCAGACATTGTGCAGGTCAAGAACTCCCTTCACATGGGAACCATTCACTCTGGATCCACAGTTCCAGCTATTCTGAATGAGATGGAAACTGAGAAGTATCCACCAACCTACTTCAAACTGAACAAGTTTACTCAAGGATTCCAAAACATCGTCGATGCTTACGGTATTGCCAGTTACCGAGAAGTCAACCCCGCTCCATGGACCATCATCTCTTTCCCATTCTTATTTGCCGTTATGTTCGGAGATGCTGGACACGGAATCATCATGTTATTGGCTGCATCTGCATTCGTCTTCTTCGAGAAGAAGTTGATCTCCATGAAGATCAAGGACGAAATCTTCAACACCTTCTTCGGAGGTCGCTACGTCGTCTTGCTCATGGGAATGTTCGCTATTTACACTGGATTCATTTACAACGATTTCTACTCCAAGTCAATCAACATGTTCGGATCCAGCTGGACCAATCCTTACCAGAAGTCTCTTCTGGAGCAGATGGACAAATCCGGAATCGAGTCTGGAACCGAGCTTTCGCTTACTTTCCCTCCTGAGAATGCCTTCGACCACGGCTATGGACCATATCCATTTGGAGTCGATCCAGTCTGGAACCTGGCTATAAACAGATTGAACTTTTTGAATCCCATGAAAATGAAAACCTCTATTCTTCTCGGTATCTCTCAAATGGCCTTCGGTATTCTTCTTTCTCTCATGAACCACATGTAAGTTCCTTTCTGAAGTCCAATTCTTCGAGTTAATACTTTCAGCGGAAAACGATCCGTAGTCGACATCGTCTTCGTGTTCATTCCACAATGTTTGTTCCTCGGATGTATCTTCGTGTACCTCTGTCTTCAAGTTATCATGAAATGGCTCTTCTTCTGGGTCAAACCAGCCGTGATCTTCGGAAAGTTCTACCCAGGAGCCAACTGTGCACCATCTCTTCTCATCGGTCTTATCAACATGTTCATGGTTAAACACAGAGATGTAAGCATAGATCCAAACCATGGGTATGTAAAAAACACATTTCCAGCCAACATTCGCCTTCGATATCAACAACGGAAAAGGAAAGTTCAACGCCACCCTGGACAATGGAAGCAAGTACACCTACACAGACTACGAACAGTGCTATCTTCAACAATGGTACCCGAATCAATCTCTCGTCGAAGTCATCCTTCTTCTGATCGCCGTTGTCTCCGTTCCAGTTATGCTTCTCGTGAAGCCATTCTACATTCGTTGGAGACACAGCCGTGGACTTCCAGTCGATTTGGGACACGGACCAGAGGATGAGCATGGAGAGTTCAACTTTGGAGACGTCATGGTTCATCAGGCTATTCACACCATCGAGTTCGTTCTCGGATGCGTCTCTCACACTGCTTCCTATCTCCGTCTTTGGGCCCTGTCGCTTGCTCACGCCCGTAAGTTTGCTCAAGTTGGAGAGCATCTAGCACACTTTTGAACTTCAGAGCTTTCCGACGTGTTGTGGACGATGGTTCTGCGAATGTCGCTGAAAATGGGAGGATGGGCCGGAGCCGCCGCCGTCTCCATCATCTTCTACTTCATCTTCTCGATCCTCTCCATTTGTATCCTCATTCTCATGGAGGGTCTTTCCGCTTTCCTCCACGCCATTCGTCTTCATTGGGTCGAGTTCCAGTCGAAATTCTACGGTGGAACCGGAATTCAATTCGAGCCATTCAGCTTCACGAAGATCATTCGTGTTTACGAGGGACTCGATCAGTGATTTTCTTGCTCATTTTTCAATTTTATGATTTGTGTATTCGATCGCGTTTAGGCGAAAATGAATTTGTACTTTCCGAGATTATGTCCAAAGGTTTGAGAAACCAGTGACGATAGAGCGCGCACAACATTTTCCATCGAATGTTTGAGATGGAGCATCTGTTTTGTTTGCACCCCTGGTTTTTAAAAAGAGTTTACTAGTTGATTGTTACACCCGGATCTTGATCTATCATCACTTTCTAACCTCGTGGTGATAAACCTCTGTTGATCTCACACTTCCTGTGATAACATTAGTTTCTGTCTTAATCAGGATTACCTTTTTGCTAAATTTCCTCACATCATACTTTACCATTTTTTTCTCCAAAACCGAATCAATTTACGTACACAAAACGGCTCAATTTCAAATCATTGACGTTATTTAACAAGTGTGCGTTTGCAGCTGATAAGAGTATTCCAAACGGAAGAGTCCTTTTTTTTGTTTCTTCCAGTTTGTCTGTATTCTTACTATGAACATTCTTTGTCAAGATTTCGGCTCGCTGAAACTGAAGACAGCATATTCTGGAAATCTGAAAACAAGGCAATGTCGAATTTCTTTTCCTTTGGATTCTGCTTATCAGTGTGCTACGGAGCTGAAAGAATTAGGAGTGACTCAATTTATTGATTCAAGGGAACAAAATTTCAAGGATGAAATCAAAAGATGCGATGAGAATGATGAAGTTCTCGGTAAGAATTTGTGACTTTTCTAGTCTCCAAACTTTTTATTTTTTACAGAATCCATCGCATTTCAAATCCGGAAAGAATGCTATGAAATTCTTCCATTCACTGAAATAGTTGGAGTTTTTAACCAAAAAGAGATGGATGAAATCAGTGAAAAACTAAAGATTATCCAGAAGGAGTTGACTGAAGTTCGAAAAACAATTGAATATCTCCATATCAACGAAAGAAGGTTACTCGATTTAAAAACGATTCTGGAAACTATTCCAAAGTTTGGATCGACTCAAAATTTCAACGGAAAACTTAGACCCGAAGATCAGCTAGAGTATGTCTTGATATTCAATTTTGAGTTTTTTGGAATTCTGGTTTCAGGCTCTTGACTGGCGTGATCAAAGCTCGAAAGAAGACCGATTTCGAAACTTTCACTCGGAGAATGTCTCGAGCTCAAGTTTTCATGAAACTGATTTCAATTCAAAGTGAGGAAGATGAAGATAGAAAAGTGTTCGTTCTATTCTTCTCTGGAGAAGAGCAAAAATCGAAAGTTCGAAAAATTTGCGATGGATTCTATTCAAAATGCTTTGAAATCCCTGAAAACCCAGATGACCGACCGGATTTTATGGCGAAAATCTGTGAGCAGGCAGATCGAATGAAATCGATTATCAAGAATACATCAGAGTACCGAACGAAGATAATGAGGTTCACTGGGAGACATTTGATGAGGTGGAAGTCCATGTATCAGAATTTCAAGGAAGAATTGTTGATTCTCAACAAATTTTCTATGGACGAAGCATCGAATCAATTGATTGGAGAGTGCTGGATTCCAGAGAGGACAATTGAGCAGATCAATATTTTTTTGAGATCGAAGAGTTCAGAACTTGTGGTCGATCCAGTTTTCGAGATTGATAAGATTATTGTTGAAAAGTGTTGATAAAGGTGAGATTTCAGAAAGTGAAAACTTAAAAACTGTAACTTTCAGGTGGAAACAACAAGTTGGCAACAAACTGATTTTTCTGATCAATGGAGGATGAATCGAGGAACTTTAGATTTTCGTTTTTGCAGCTATGAACTTTTCTGAAAAGTTGCTGTCAAGGAAGTTATGACAAACTGAAGAGGATAGGCGCAAAAATGTTCGAAACATTAAATGAACCGAAGTTCGCATCATAACTTACTGGACATAAAATTTTCAATAAAGTGGCCGACGACTACAAAAATGATGATTGAAAGTTGCTCGATACATTCACCAGCCTTCAAAAAAAAAAAACAGGTGACTGAAACTCCTTTTCTAAGCTTCAAAGATGACAATGCTGCATTGAAAAGCACCCTTGCGGAGCATCATTTTGACCAATGCTATTGATCTTATTCAACTATCAGTTTTTCGAACAGATCGTTCAAGAAAATAAATAAACAAATTCATAATACATCAACCACAAGATCCAATAAACCAATAAAACCAAAGAACCTATCGAGAGCATTGACGCAGTTTTTGTCGTTGTCTCCAATGAAGTTTTTTTGAAACATTCGGCATCAACAAATCCAGACTTTCTGTATGTCCACTATTCTTTCATGGTACACTGATGCATCTGGAAATATGAATAGTTGCGTTTTGGAATTTCGGAATATGTTGTGGGAGTATAATAATCAGTACCTGACGGTGAATCCTTCAAATTAACTTCCTCGTCTCATCCTAACTAGTAAGAGTGAAAGTGGTCTGATCGTTTCGGGAACATGTGACAGAACAGCTTTGAAGTATTGTACGGTTCTGATCGTTCGTCGGATTTCTGAGAACAATCATGATGAGTCTTACAGACAATTAGCAATAACCACTTACTTTCCCTCAATTTTCCGAAAAATCAATTTTGACAAAATTGAGAGGCATTGCTACAGAAGGCGTCAAAAGATAACTTGAATTCTGGAAACCAAACATGTTTCTTAAACGAAACTTTAGTTTTTAAACTCACATTTAGAAAAATCAATGGATTACATGAGGGGTCGCTACACATGCAACCTGGGTGAAGAATAGATGAATGAGTGGAGGTCTCGATGCAGTCTTCTTATCAGTATATTTACGTTAGTAATATTGTAGGGTAAGTTAGAAAATGGACAATGAAACAAACATATAATAATCAGGCAGACTATATCTCTTTGAACGAATTGCATCTTCCAGAAAGAATTTTACTAGCCAGAATAAAAATGTCAGTGAAACTCTTAACTTCGAGATGATCGGCTAGAACACCTTTGCTTCATTTTTCTTCAAAACTTGTGTCCAAAGGGGGTTATTTTTCATCTTTGCCCCTGGAGTTGGACACCGATTCGGTGTATTAAAAAAACCCATACGGTTCCATTTTCATGATTTACAAAACGGTCGAGAGCTTATTACAGTAAGATCACGGTTCGGTGCACACCCCTCTTGAAAATTTATATCCTTCAAGATTTTTTCCGTCTCTGTGATCAAGAAATCAAGTCGCCCCTTCCCCGTTTTGTGCTCTCATACAACTCTATTTTATCAATTGTTACAGCTCTTTCTGGCGATACGTCATTGGACACGTTTTAGTTCTCCAAATGACATAGATCGGAAAATGAAAAAAAACAAATCTACATCCTCGGGTTTCGCCGTACTTGTCGTACTATCCAGGTGCTCAATCAAATTTGTCTTCATCAGAGATTTATCAGTTTTCGTATGGGAAACACCTCTACCTGTCCATTCCAACTCCCTCGAATTTTTAGATTCTTCAGATCAGATAAACCCCTGCCCAACCCCCCTTTTACTACACGATCATAAGATCGAAAGAATTTCCTCCGTTACAACTCTTTATCAAGATTATGTAGACACCTACGTATAATGTTTGCTTAAACTTTTGAGAATCAGAAAACGGAAAGTGGTTAAGTTGCAACGTGAAGCTTGCAGCGTCAGAAACTATAGGACTGTCTCTAAAATTGAATGAACCCCTCCCGCTAAATTTGGAAGTCCATAGCTTGAATTTCAAGTCGTTCATCCAACATAACAGTTTAACTGATTTCTCGTTAGTATCAAAAGTGCAGCTTTTCAGACTTCTCGTTGACAGGATGCAGACAAAAGTGCATGTATTCGGCTGATAACGAGAAGTACGTGATTTTTCAATGTCAGAGAACGGAGAAGTATGACTTGATTTTTTGGTTTCGCACAAAATCAAACGACGAAAAAAAAACCTACAGTAATCTAGGTCTATATGACTGTCAATCTGATACCTTGATGATATTTCGGTAAAGAATTCACTACTCCCTATCAGGTGTCACGTTGCAACTATTGGTCGGCTTCAGGGCGGACTTTGCGACTTCCGAACCGTAGGGCGTCGGATTTACAAGGAAATTGCATGGGTTCTTGAGTAGAACTTTTCCCCATAACCTGCGTCAAGGTGAAATCGACTGTGACTAAAATTATGGCAACGCACAATTGAATCCTATAGTAATATGGCCCACATGGGAGATATTTTTTTGAGAAGATGCAATTACATGTCAAATATCACTATTGGAACATTTTTGCTATGTCATAATTCAAACCATTTCAATATTTTGCTGACGTTTACTTCAAATTCAAACTCAAAACCTACAAACTTGTAGACTACAAGGTATACTTTACCTGGACCCTGATTATGTGAAAAAGTTCAACCCAAGAAGTCAAGCGATCTCCTTGTTAGTTGGCTTCATAGCAACCGTCTTATGCGGACTCCGACGAACTTCGAACAATACTTGCCACCCAGACCCAAGTTTTCACCGTACTCCAATCGGAAAGGGACTCGAAGACATCAATTTTCAAGTAAATAAGCTAGAAAATTGGCGATATTTATATTTCAAATATAAACTTTTCATTGGCACCCAATTCAATTGATAAATAGATGACAACAGTTAAAAGCCAAAAGTTAACAACCTCAGGAAATTAGAAAAGTAGTCTGAGAATAAATCTGGTGATCAAAACCAAAATTATGGAGGTGAATGAGAAAATGGAATGTGATGCTTGAGTGGAAGTGGAAATAGTTGAAGTGATAAGGCTTCCTTTTGCAGGTCCAGGTAGAGGTGCGGTGGTGTCGTTTGGTTGGAACCAGATCACTGAAAAAGGGTTGTGTTTGGAGAAAATTGAAGCAGAGAAAGCTTCATAACTTACCAACTTCACAAAAGTCTCCGTGGACTCCGGAAGTACAACAGCAAATTCCATTCGAAAGTGTTGCTGGTGGAATGCACAGTCTATCCCAACAATACTCCCCGGTGTACCATGTCGGGCAGACACACCGTCCGTACTTGTCGGTCTCACCCCCATGACAGACAGAAGCATCTGAAAAGAATTCTGAATTCCTCGAGAACCGACAATAGTTTTCACTAACCGTTTGGAAGATGTTGATAGTAGTAGAAGATTCTGTGCAACAAAAGTTTTCCAGCCTTGAACGCCGAGAGGGTCCATGTGGTCAACTCATTCTTGGGCACCACAACACTCTCAGAAATAAAGTTGTAGGTACAGGAACTCGCGTCTCTTTGAGTGATTGTGGTGTTCTGATAGGTCTGTGGTTGATCGTATCTCTTTCTGTTCACGATTTCTGAAAAATCTAGGTGGAGTTTGCATTGCAAAGAGAGCAACATACGAATCTCCAAGTTGGTGGGAACAATTCCATTTGTCACTTTCATGGCGGCAAAGATTGGCAAGATGTTGGAAGTACTTCTCTGCGTCAAGATTTGAGATACTACTTTGAAGTCGTCAGTGTCTGATGATGTGAATCCAAGAATTGCACCGACTGAAGTCTGTTGTCTAACTTGAATCTGGCAACCACCAGCTGTAGCTAGCGCCGAAATTTTCCATACACCACTGGCGAATTTCGAGGAATCTGAAAAGTTTCTTGTTTGTTCCGAAACCAAAAGGATCTCGTGATGGAATCTTCAGAATGAAAGCTTAGAATTCCCGATAAAGTCCTTGACGATCAAAAAGAATCAAATCCATTACCGATTCTGAATGAGATGAAGTTTGGATTCTGATAGGTGATGTAGTCCGAGACACTGACAAGAGCACCGTTCGAATCTTGCATGGTGACAGTCTTCAATCCAGTTCCCACAACTTGAATCACTGACAAATCAGCTCCATCTTCAAAGTATCCGTTGATGGTGAGCTGGCTGTCATGGCAGTTCTAAAAGTTGGTTCAACTTTTGGGGTCACGAAAACGAGGATTCTTACATATTGCTCATTATCAGTCGTCAAAGTTGTCATGGTGACCATATCCCGGAAAAGGGGGAGAAGCTGAAATATAAACAGGGGCATACGGTTTCGATATTATGTACTTACCGTATCCTCAGTCTTTTTCAAAGGAATCAATCTTCCGTTGGTCATTTTCTGAACCAATTCAAGTTGGTTTGGAAGTGCGAAGATCTCCGTTGTAACTCCATCGGCGATTGTGAAGAAGTTGACTTCTACATCTCTACTAACGATATCCCAAGTTCTATCAACGTTCTGAACATTCTTCACAGCTTGATTTGTGAAATAGTAAATCTGAGCAGTCGGTCGAATATTCATCTTCTGAGCCTGAACAATGGAGAGCAGTCCCATGGTTCTTTCCAAGTTGTCGTAAAGCTTCAATGAGGATACCATTTTCTGGAACTTTTCTCCGAAAATAATCTCATTGTAAGCACTCAGAAGAACATGAGATTCTGAAAACCCTTGATTTAGAGGTCATGAGGTTGGTCGATTTCGTACCAAGAGCGTCATGTGCAATCACAGTGAATTCACAATCGTAAGTGTTTTCTGAAGTCGCGTTGGCCAGGCTTAGAATTTGATTGATTTCCTTGGCGAGCGTGTTGAAAACTTGACGATTGCCAGAATGTTGTTCCAGGATGAAAATGTACTAAAATTTTCAAGTTCGGATTTTTTGCCAGTATGATTTTACCTGTCTCGCAGGCTTGAGTCTCGGATCTCGGATAGCATCGATACTTCTCTTATCACACTGAAGAAGGTCATCCTGAGAGACTACTTCTTCCTCAATCTCTCTAACCGCCTCTCGTTTTTCTCTTCCATGAGTTTGAAGAATAGTCTCGGGATTGTGATTACTTGTGATACAGTAAGCGGTGTTGACTCTCACTTGCTTGTATCCGTTGTAGAAGAAAGTGTGCACAGATCTGAAACTTTAGTTTAGCTTTTTTTAAATCTCTCAACCTACGTGGCCGGTCCGGGTGGACAATTTCCAGAGTCCCAAGTTGGGAACCCGTACAAGAAAG
Source organism: Caenorhabditis sp. 40 LS-2015 (assembly GCA_900536305.3). Classification (NCBI taxonomy): domain Eukaryota; kingdom Metazoa; phylum Nematoda; class Chromadorea; order Rhabditida; family Rhabditidae; genus Caenorhabditis; species Caenorhabditis tribulationis. Next base: position 227,340 of record LR545120.1, on the reverse strand, counting down.
TGCAATCGAGTTGGGGTCTCATATAAGACCAGATCTTCTCACGAAGAAATGTTCCATTCAAGGATCTCAGCTCGTACGAACTCTTCTCAAAGTCTGGAAGTCCATACGTTTGCATGGATGCCGACATTCCGACTCCTGAAATTTCGATAATGAAAGGTTTCTTGAAGTTAAACTTGAAGTTAAACGTACCGATAACAGGCATTCCGTTTCCGACATCAATGTACATATCGTCGTTGTAGAAGATGAGAACGGTTGCTTTGGATAGAATAAACATTCGATAGTTGTACATGGATCCAGGAGTGGAGGTGATGGAGACGGTGTCTCCGATTTGACTGGGGCGAGAGTAGAGCTGAAAAAGACGATGCTTTCCAAAGTATTATTTTTCAGATAGTGAGCTCGTACTCTATAAGAAGGCCCTTCTGCAACCAGAGTCACTCCAGCGATTGTTGGTAATGTCGATTCTGAAAGAACTTCACTTCTGATATGCACAACACCTTACGACATACTAGTAGAAGTATCGATAGTCAACAAAATGTAGACAGTGTCTCCTGGATTATCCACATAGGTTGTCAAATCCACACTCTGCGTTTGTTGATATCCAACTGCAATGTTCTCGGAGAAGTACTGGCAACCCATAACGGAGAGAAGAGATTTCTGAAGATCATTGGTATCTTTGATGAAGAATGCGTCTCCATGTCCAGTGAGAGCAATTCGACGGTAGATATCAACTCCATTTGTAGTGTAATCAGTTCCCGCTGGCAAGGACAAGAAGAATGTGTACTGAAAGGCATAGTGATCAACTAGTCAAGCTCTCGACAGCCAACCTTCATCTTCCACAACAGATTGATCTGAACCACAGCTTGCTCGGCAGTTGCATCAGTGAATCTATGAGACCAATTGGTTGCATCTGAAGACGGGCTGTCTGTGAACACCATGACTGTCGCGTGAGATCTCATTTTTGGGAAGGTCTGCATGGCAGACTGAAGAGCAGTGATGACTGGTTGAGTTGCATCTCCATCGTAAAGAGTGATACCATTGAGGAATTTCACAACCGCATCAACATCAGTGAAAGTATTCGCTTGGATTTGAAGCTCGGTGCCAACTTGGGCGAATCCATAGACTATGAAGTTCTCGATCCAGTTATCCACCGCCTTGTTGGGAGCCTGCCAAACTATTCATTGACACTGAGTACGACGTTCCACTTACCGTAATCATACTCGAGATCATTTGCTTGAAATTGCTCGTCAACGTTTGCAACTGCGCCTTCATGGAAGTCTTCGTATTGAACACAACGATAACGGAACGTTTGTTCATGTCCACATGATCCTCATTTGGTGGTCTGCATCCACGTAATCCACAATACGGGTCATACCATCCAGGTGCACATGCGCATCGGTTTTTGTCTGGTACAGAAAATCGCATACATCTGAAAACAGTGTTAATGATGGAAAGAGCAACATTTGGTTGTTTGACCACTTTCTGATATCTGTTACAGGAATCCAGATACATTTGATTAAAGTGACGGGAAGAAGGTGCTGGCCTAATAGAGGACTGTTACTCCATGAGAACCAATCATGTCTTATGTCTGTACTCAGTTTGGAAAGCAGATGTCTACTAGAACAAAGGAAAGGCGTAGGTCAAAACACGTTTGGGTGCAGACACGTATATTATTTGTTTTCCCACCAGCAAATAAAGATAACAATCTACTTCCCACCGGTCCCTTGCACATCATCATTGAATGGTTTACAGTTTGTTTCTACGCTCCTAACCTCCAATCGAGGCGAACTTATCCCTATTATCTTTCTTTCAAGACCTCCCATTGCATTACGGACCCTCCCAACTCACTTGACGATCTCACAACTGTCCCCAACGACATAGCCTGGACACTGGCAAGACGTCGAGTTGATCGGAGTACCTCCATTCAGGCACTGCTCTCCTGCAAACAAGCTCCTCCTATTAATTATGATCTTATGGAAACTCTATTCCCTACCGTTTACAAAATGCACCGAGACTGCGAATAGAAGCAGCGCTGAAAATCGCCACATTTTCTGGAGTTTGCTCAAGGAGTGTTTCGAATTTCTCGAGTGTACTCGATAGGTTTGGATGACTCTAGTTCCAAAAGGCGAATAGGAGGAGTCGAGAATGTTGCGAAAATGTGAGAATCAACAACTTGGAGAATCTTCGTACTCTTTCTTTTTGAGTCATGGAAGTAATCCGATTTTATACGGATTTCGAGGAAGAGGTACTGTCCTACTGTAGTTGTTATATAAGAAAGAGAGATCGGATAGCATAGTCTAGAACTGGAAAGTCGATACTGGTAGAACTAGATCGAAATTGCGCACATGTCAGAGATTGTCCAATTTCTTAATTTTAAAGTACTCCACTAAAAATGTTTGGATAAAAAATAAAGTGAATCCTGCCCTTTTTAATATTTGTTACCGTCATCAAGATACATTGGATGAAAGTAGTGGTATCAAAGTTGTGTTAGTGATAAGTGAGAGTCCTCATTCAACAATTTTCAGCTAACAGTCCTATTTGGAGTCCGATTCAATCTACCCTGAAAAGTATTTCTAAAGTTTACTCCAAAGATTTTTCAGTTCCTATTTTTTGCTCAATCCTTTCAGAATTGGAATGTGAAATTCATGCTTTGAAACTTGCGCTTATAAATTTTTGTTCTTCATGATCTTTTTTTCTGCAACATGACTCTGAACACACCTTTATTGAAATACTGTAACGGAAAAAAGACTGTTAATTCTAGTTCAGAAACCAGACCCACTTTTTTCTTATTGTTGAATTAACCTCGAAAACATGTTTTCAATTGGCTGGGTTTACCAAACTTTGAGATTCTGTTCTTCAAAAAATGAGGTATTCTGGCTCAACGAACCCTGATGGATAAGGTATACTCGATCTTAGATTTTGCTACATTCTTTCAGAAAGCGAACAAACACGGACCATTCTTTTATCCACCGTATCCACAAGCAATAACTCAATTACAGTATACCTTCATGCTAGGCGCACGTTTTCTATTCTTGGCATCTTCTTCTTGTTTCTGATAAGCCTCCCCAGCTTCAATATGGTATTACACAACTCCGGTTATGTATTTGTTTAATCATGTCACAAAGTTTCTCTCAACCGCGTACTTCCTAACTTTTGATCTTCGCTTTTCGCATCGCTAAATGTTGCCAAATTTCTATTCTTAGACACTTAATCAGAAGTACGTAACAAGGAAACTACGATGACTTCTCGATTCTTGCTTATCACCACATTTCTTCACCCCCGTCATTTTATGTTGTTTGTCCACTCTTCTGTCTCAAGTTCTGGAGTGCTTGAATTTCAGGTACCTGCATCGGATTGAAGTTTGACATATTCTTGATGTCATGTATGCGTTTCCAAATCTTTCCAAATCAGTAAGTTCAGTCTCCAGGGACCACTAAATATTCAGGGACCACTGAAAACAAAGGATGCTCCGAAACTAAAACCCTTTTCGACCTATTATATCTGTCCTGATAGTTATTCCAAATCCATTTTTCTCGAGTCGAAAAATCTATCTGATAACTTGAAAAACTTTGAAAATTCTTGAGTTCTGATAACTCCTCCATGGAGAATGACTATAGAGTCTTTATCAAAATCAAATCGAACCGAAAAATTGTTGCGAAGTTTGTGTGCTCACTTACAGTAAACCAGAACTCAATACACACACTTCAGCAAAATTTTCGTCCACACACTGAAGGGGCGGAGCTTGAGCCCGACTCAGTTTGGCAAAAATATGTGGTTGGGAGTACTGTGGCAGCAGTATGTACTTTAGGGACCATTTGGAAAGATCTACAAGGCTGGAGTTTTTAAGGAGACGATGCGAACTTGGTGTATATTTTTGAAAATTAGAGAATCTTGCAGTCTTTCATGAACTGTTCTGACATTCAAACAATGCGATGTGAACAGTGAACAAAGAAATTTTTGAATACAGCTATCCTTCTAACCAGAATCAAATAGCCTATATCGAGTGGATTGAATAGAGTCTCAGTTTGAATGAACCTGGTTGGTACGGTTTCTGAGCCTCCTGGAAATTGGGCGCTACTAGTGTTGCTTGGCAGTGTCAATTCTGATACTAGTGATTTTTGGCCCTCCCTTTCGCGCTCCACCGCAATCTTCAGGTTTTTCAACGAGGACCATGTTAAAAAGTAAAAATAAACAAGGTTTCCACTGTTTAATTTCCAATTTTCGAGGTCGCGACTATAAAAAAACACAAAAAGCTCATTTACTTTGATTTTTTCACTTGGTCCGCGTTAAAAATTGAAGATTGCGGTGGAGCGCGAAAGGGAGGCTCAAAAATCACTAGTACTTAATTCGCATGCATTTCGGTTTGATTTCATAAGTTGACAATTTCACAAAATCTTCTGATCTACCTGTTTTCCATCACATATCGATCTGCTGGAAAGTGTTAACAGTAGTAGAAAAAGTTTAGACAGTTCCGTAGTGAGGTTTCTAGAATTTGCTGAATACCAAAAATTCATGCTTGAAGAAGTACTGTGTTTTTTTTTTGCTGAAGTCTTCCGATTTGAAATCTGACCTGTATCTGACTAATGTTGTCGTGGAAGCCTGAGCCAACTTTACTATCACGAACCCACTAATAAGGTAGCACTGGTTTACGGACCAGTGAGTGGGCGTGGCTTCTGGGAGTTGGTGGGAGCCCCAGAAATCTGCTTGACACCATTGGTCTTTCGAGAGTACGATTCCTTCTTCTTTCAGTGGGCGGAGAACAATCTGACAAGTCTAGGATTTCGGTATCAACTCAAACACCACCAATACCCCTTATCGGCATAGCGAAACTAGACGCAAAATTGTTGCGACTTCTCCCCTTGTCCTCTATTTACACATGGGTACATCGACACTCAACTTACATCAAAACCATTTTCAGACATCACGAGAGACCCGCTATTACACCTATTCTGTGTCCAAGGATTGCGTCATCTTCAGAATGTTACCGTAAGTTATCGATTTATTTGATTATTGATAGAACCAGTGAAGTTAGAACATATACAAAAAGTAGCCTAGAATGATGACAAAGGAAGACATGTTTTGGGTGGAAAGTTTAGTAGTGGTCTGGATTGTTGGCACGGTTCCTGGGGCTTTCGGAATGTCAGTTGTGCTAGTGTTGCTTGGTAGGACCAGTTCTGAAATTTAGTTAGATTGATTTCAAATGTGTTTTTTTTTCTGCTAACCAATTTCACAAAAGTCTCCATAATATCCCGGAGGACAACTACACATCCCGTAGGAGTACGTAGCGGGTGGATGGCATATTCTGTCCCAACAGTAGTCTCCGGTGTAGTGTTCCGGACAAACACATCCTCCGAATCGATCAACCTGCCCTCCATTACAGACTGATGGATCTGCTGGCAGATGCTGATAGTAGTAGAATATCCGATGGAGGACTAGTTTTCCTTGAGGATTGAATGCAGACACTGTCCAAGTGGTCAGCTCATTTTTTGGGACCACAATGCTACTGGAAATGAAGTTATAGGAACATGAAGAACTTCTGGGAGAAATCGTAGAGTTTGAGTAAGCCTGAGGTTGATCGTATCTTTTTCGATTCATGATTTCTGAAAAGTAAAGCTCAAGAAAAAAACATTAATTTCTATGGTCTCACGGATTTCCAAACTGTTTGGTGTAACCTCTCCAGTAGTTTCGATGACAACAAAAATGGGTTGCGATCCGGATAAGCCTGAATTGTTTTGGTCAGTATTCAGCCTTAGAAAAGGATCCTACTTCTCTGTGAAATAATCTGACTGGACACATTGTCATCCGTATTAGAAGATGTGAATCCCATGATAACAGCGACTGAAGATCTTTGCCTGACAGTAATCTGACAACCACCAGCTGTTGCCAAGGCTGAGAGCTTCCAGATTCCGCTAGCGAAGAGATTTGAGTCTGAACAGTACTATTTGGAAATTGATATTGAAAGGAGAGTCTCACTGATTTTGAAGGAGATGAAATTTGGATTCTGATAGGTGATGTAGTCAGAAGTAGAGATCAGGGCGCCTGGAGAAAATTACGGGATTTTAGGGTACTGTAGAATGTCTCAGGTGGTGCAGAAAGTTTTGGATTCCGAACAAGACGGCAGTTAAAGCCGGCAGATATTAACTTGCGACTTTTCACCAAAATCTAACCGAGGCTCAGCTAAAACTTCCAACGCGTTATCTGATCTGGAGCCGCTTGAACTGAAGATTCAGAAATCGGTTTGCAAATCAGAGAGAAAATTTCTGTTCTCATTTATCGTAATATTTATCATAGTTACGAGTTCAGAATTCTGATCAATTCATACCATTAGAATCCTGCATTCTCACACTCTTCAATCCAGTTCCGACCACTTGAATTACGGAATACTCCGTTCCATCCTCGAAAAATCCCTTCACTTCTAATGGAGCATCATGACAATTCTGAAAACCTCAAAACCAAAATTTCTCCCATCTAAGAAAGCTTACATATTGCTCATTGTCAGTTGTCAAGGTTGTCACGCCTATCATGTCAGCAAAAAGAGGAAGGAGCTGTAATTCAGAAAAGTGATCGAAATCTTGAGATTTCGCCTACAGTATTCTCTGTATTCCCCAATGGAATCAACCTTCCGTTGGTCATCTTTTGAATCAGTTCTAGTTGCATTGGAAGTGCAAATATTTCAGTCGTTATTCCATCGGCAATTGTGAAGAAGTTCACCTTCAAAAAACGAGTTGGTTTCCTCAAAGGGGTCACTTATCAAAAGTAAATCTCACCTCAACATCTCTATTTACCAAATCCCAATTTCTAGTGATATTTTGAACATTTTTGACAGCTTGATTGGTGAAATAAAACACTTGAGCCGTCGGTTGGATATTCATTTTCTGAGCTTGAACGATCGACAGTAGTCCCATGGTGTTGTCCAGGTTTGAAGTCAGTGCCAAAGAAGATACCAGCTGTTGGAACTTTTCTCCAAAAAGCAGTGGGTTATAGGAACTGAAGAGAACGTGAGACTCTGAAGTTCAGATTTGGAAAGTGTGTAGAGTAATAGATAGGATACCTTTATCACCGTGAACAATCAATGTGAACTCTTTTCTATAAGAAGCTGTTGACGTAGAGTTGGTCAGGTAGAGTATCAGATTGATTTCGTGAGCGAGAGTTTTGTAGACTTGCTGATTGCCGGAGTGTTGCTCCAGGATGAAAATGAACTGAACTATTGACTGTTTTGGTCAGAATCTGAGGTTTACGTACTTGTCTGGATTCTTGGAGTCTTGGGTCACTGATAGCATCTGTGTTTTTCTTACTACACTGAATAGCATCGTTGTTTTGAGAGTCTTCGCTTCGGAGCTTCTGGGTTGATTGATCAGAAGTAATACCATTTGGGTGGTCCGGATTGTGATCACTTTCAATACAATATCCCGGAGTGACTCTTTGCTGGCTGTATCCGTTGTAATAGAATGTGTGGAGTTGGCTGAAAATTGCAAGCTTGCTCCAATCAGAATCTTCCAGAATTTCTTGAAATCACTCAGAATCCTCAAGAATTCCACAGACTTCTTCAGATGTCTTCAGTGCTTTTAGGGATTCTTGAGGGTTCATTGGAATCTTTCAAAACCCGTACGAAGTCTCCAATGCTCCATATTTCTCCAGAACATAGAACCTCTCTGAACGCTAAACTTACGTGATTGGACCTGGCGGACAGTTCAAAGTGTCCCAAGCCGGGAATCCATAGGAGAAAGTACAATCTTCTTGTGGTCTCAGATTTGCATAGAATTTCTCCCGGAGCAACTTTCCATCTGGCGATCTCACATCGTAGCTACTATTCGTCCATGGAGGGAATCCATAGGTTTCCATAGTTGAGAACATGTTGATTCCTGATTAATTTGAGCTTTATGAAAGAGAAAACCCTGAAAGTATGCCTACCGATAACAGCCATTCCGTTTCCCACATCAATCGTCATGTCATCGTTGTAGTTGAAGAGAAGAGTGTTTTGAGATTGAATGAACATTTTATAATTGTAGATGGAGCCAGATGGGGAAGATATAGTGATGAGGTCGCCGGTTTTACTTGGTCTGGTATAGAGCTGAAAGCCGGTAGTAATGGTCAGTTCATTCCAAACTTCTACAGGACTAGGAAGTTTTTTGATTCGAGACCCATAAAACCCAATAAATCTGAAAAAAGATCAGAGTTCGAATGCTTCAATAAGCTTTAATTCTCACAATAGAACCAAAAAGGTGATTGAAAATCTGTCACCAAAGTCATTACTTACTCTATAAGATGGTCCCTCTGCTACAGTATTTGCTCCACTTATCGTAGGAAGGGTGGAGTCTGAAAACCAACGTTTACTTCTTTCCAGTTCCCAACTCCCAAACCTGTCGATGGATTCATCGTCAACAATATGAAGACAGAATCCCCATCATTATCCACATACGCCGTCACTGCCTCCTCTCCAGTCTTCCCGTATCCAACTGCCACGTTTTCTGGGTAGAATTGAGATCCGATGACAGAGAGCAGAATCTTGGAGAAGTCCGCGGAGTCTTGAACGAAGAACGTGTCTCCATGGTTGGTAAGTGCCAAGCGACGATAGACATCCACTCCATTTGATGAGAAATCGGTAACTGCAGGTAGACTCAGGAAGAAGGAGTACTGAAAATCAAACCAGGTTTGTGAGATTTCTGAACTTCCCCTACTTTGGATCTCCATAAAAGCGAGATCTGAAGGACGTCTTGTTCCGTGTTCTTATCTGTGAACCTATGTGACCATGCAGTCGCATCTGAAGCAGGGCTATCGGTGAACACCAGCACAATAGCGTGCGATTTCATTCTCGGATAGATCTGTTGAGCATTCTTCACAGCTGTGATTACAGGTTGAGAGGCATCTCCATCGTAGAGTGCCAGGTCGTTGAGGTAGTTGGTGACATCGTCGATGTCAGTGACGAATTCGGATTGAATATGAAGTTGAGAGCCGGATTGAGCGAATCCGTAGATGATGTAGTTTTCAATCCAGTAGTTCATTGCTCCGTAAGAGTTCTGAAACTTCGAGCTTGGAGAATTGAACTTGTGTATTCTGACAGTCTAGTTCCAGTAAACTTTAGTATGTGATGGATTGAAACGTAATTTACAGTTTCAAAACCTGCAGTCAAACTTCAGTTAAAAGAGTTTGAAGTTTCGAGAAATATGGGAACTTCAGAATCTCATAACTCGACTTCTGAAGAACGTTGCTAGGTCTTGAAATTTAGATCGTACGTTTCCAGATCTCCTTTCTTCAATATCTAGGAGGTTATCACTGGCAAAAAAGCTATTGACCAAACTTCATATTTTATACAGCAGCGGCCAGTTGAAAAAGTGGCTTCCAATGACTCGAGTTTTTTGAACTTTTTGAGTGTTTGAAACAATCTTAGAGTTTCATTTTTGTAGTGGGCAGCTTTTCCAAAAAACCGAAATTAAACCAATTAGGTATCGCTAAAGAAGAGAAATTGGCAAACGTTCGGACGTCAACCGAAGTTTGAGATCGTGTCACTGAACATTATCTAAAAAGTTGTGAACTACAAAAATAAAGTTCAAGAGCTGCTTGGTGCATACACCAACTTTCAGAGAAATCACTTTCGAAAGAGCAGTTTCCCCTGTTCTCCACACCTTGGTAACCTTCGAAACCATCTCTTTGAAATTGCTCTTCAACGACTCCAATTGAGTTTTCATCGTTGTCTTCGTATTGAACACAATGATAATCGACCTCTTTTCCAAATTCATCTGATCCTCGTTCGCTGGCCGACACCCTCTCAGCCCACAGTATCTGTCGTACCATCCAGGAGCACATGCACACCGATTCTTGTCTGGAACAGCATATCGGCGGCATCTGGAATGAACTGAAAACTTGGACGAAAAACCCCCTGAACTTTCATAATTTTGTATCGATATCAAAAAAGTTGACACTTTCGTTATCAGTTCTGCTCTTTTCCAACTCCACTCAAAAAACCGGTCAATGCTCCTATCATGTTTTGCAAGAACTCATCGAAACACTACGCACATGACATTTTCGCAAAGTCTTCCAGCCACATATGCTGGACATTGACAATCCGTCGAATTCAGTGGCGTTCCATAGTTCTGACAGTCGGCGAGTTGTGAAGACACTGAAACTTGTTTTTTGTAGAACAGAAAAAACAACAACGAGATAAAAATCTGAACGCTACCTGCTGTGTTGATGGCAAGTGCCAAAAAGAACAAAATGACCAAAGATCTTCGACTGGTTATCATGTTCCAATCTGAAAAAGGAAAGTATGTGTTTGCCGTATGGAGGTCTCGTTCTTCAAAGTTTGCTTAATTTATTATCGGTTTTTTTCGAAATAAAGATTAAGACTATTTTGTTTTTTTTACAACAGAACATTTACAGAATTCAAACAGTTCAATCTTCAAAAGTGGTTTTTCTACGATGTTACCGTATTTACTCTAATAGAGTGGCACACTCTTCCTTTCGTTTCAATTAGATTTATCTCGGTTCCTGTAACAGATGTCTAAAAGTTGTTAACTTACAATATGTTGAACACACCATGAAAAACATTTCGTTAGTTGGCCACTTTTTGATATCTGTCACAGGAACCAAGATAACTTTCATCAAAGTGACGGGAAAATGGTTTCAGAGGAGGTAGGTATACGGACTTAAGAAAACTCTTGATGCATGAACAAAGACATAAGTGAACGCCAAGGCACCTATACCCACATACAACGGTATAAGTGCCCACGATTGTGATCTTTTTGAGAGCAAAAAACTGTCACAAAGTGTTTATTGAAGCAAGGAACTTTTTGACACTGATTACCCGATGCCCGCTCTTCATTTATGTACGATTCTGGTTATCGCGATGATTCTCTTTGAAAAAAAACCTTCAAATCGTATCATGTGTGATCATTCTTCGTCCGTGACGACGATAAGACCGATTTTGAGACTGCATTCTGGGAAAACTGTCAGTTTGGACCCGTCGAATTGACAGCTGTTGTAATATTAATAGTATATGTGGGAGTTTAGACAGTCTGCATTTGTTGTATTCTGATTGATAAGTAGTTTTTTGTATAGTGGACTTTCACCTGAATCCTACGAAAGTAGTCGAATCAAAGGTGCAAAAGTGGAATGCTCCGATTGAACTACTCTCTAGTGCAACCAGTATGGAGATAAGGGACACTAATTTCAGTCTTTAACTATTTCGACACTGCGACATTTACTGTAAACTCTGGACACTCAAGGTTCAAACAGACTTTGTGGATTTTTCGTATCGAAAATTCTCACAAAATCAAATAACCATGTTTGTCTCTTGCCTAACCCAAATGAGTGTTGATAATGTGCCACCATCTCAATTTTTGGTGCATCATAATTTGCTTCAGCACTAGTACATCAATCGAACTAGTAGCTAAAGAGTCTAATTATTGATCTACCGGTGCTTGAAAAAATTTTTCACCAAAGATTGAGATGGAGCGTGTCGTCAACCCATGTAGAACGTCAATTGCAAAATAAGAAACTCACGATTCCTTCCCAGCAGTTTTCAAGAACCAAATATTTCGTCTCAGAATTTCTTGCAATTATTACAAAGTGTATAATTTGTTTGCAAACAACTCTCTTCGTAGGAAAAAATCATGTTTTTATCTATGAAATCAACGACCAATGACTTTTGAAGAACGAAGAGCATCACATTGTTGGAGCCCGAACTGTAGTGTATGATGTGAAATTTTCCATATATTTTTTTACAGAAAACATATCTAAAGGGATGATGGTACCTCTTTTGATCTGATTGTAGGTAAAATCCTAAAAAATAGCGAAGCTCATTAATGGCGAGCTTTCTTGAGAAGCTCGAGGTGACATTCAATTTTGAGCACATTTTGTTTTCAGCTATAAACTTCAGCACATTCCAGGAACCTAACTTTCTACATTCCTATAGTGCTGACAGCAACTTTATCTGATGCTGAAAATCTGCCTTAAACAGTATTTTAAAAGCTGAACTTTTCGGATTTGAACCATGATGCTTACAATCAGACGTTGCTCGGAACAACCCGGAACCGACTTTGCAACGATAAGATCGAATTTATAGCTGAAAAACATTACCAAATGCCACGAAGAAAAAAAATGTTCAAACTTCTTATCGGGTGCCAACTGAAAAAAAAATTGAAAGAATTTGTCACAAATGCGTTCTTCAACTATTCTTCTGTCAATCATGCTTTCACTGGAGGGGAATTCGAAAACCTGGATAGTTATTGACACTCTTCCAAAATGAGTCGGCATGCTACATCTGAAACAAAAAACTGACTGAAAATGCATTGTAAAAGTTTACACGATTTCAGATTTGTAAAATCTCCGAGTTTTCACTCCATTGAAGTACAAGAGTCAGAGAGACTGTTCTATGAGAAACCCAGACAGATCGAAAAACAGTGAACAACAAACAGCCAAAAAACTTGAAAACGGAGATCTTCAAAACAAACAGTCTTTATAAGAAAACAAGAACATTTTGATCAGCGAAAAAAAAACCTGACAGTCCTTAGAAAAAACTGTAAATGTTATTTGAAAATGAGACAAGTAGAGTGTATCCATACATCATCTCATCCAAGAGGCGTCGTTAATCCGTTTTGTTTTGTGTCTGTATACTTGCTTCTTCCTCCTCTTCTTCGTTTTCTTTTCCCCCAATCAGATCGATTTCCTCCCGAGACATCAGCTTTCGTTTATCTCTCTCACTTCTCTTTTTTCAACGCTTATACTGTTTTGATCGTATTCATACAGAAATAGTTCTTCTCACTCTCTGTGAATAGTCCCCTCTTACTCACACCATTTCATCATAATCCCTCGTCTCGATTTGCATTGACCGTCGATCGACTAGTTTCAAGTTTCCAATTGATATACTTTATTTCTTTTTCCCCCTTTTGTTGGTTTCAGTTCAGTTTTTTTCCAGGTCTTGATTTTCTTACGAACGCAATAAATTCTGGGAAGTCGTTTGCAGAGGCAATTGAAGAATATAAAGATTGGAAGGAGAAAAGAAGACGTTCTGCAGACAACAAGAGAGACGACTGATGTCCATCAACGGTTTTCACCATAAAAGTTGTTTATTCATCTGCTTTATCTTCATTCTCTTCACGGTAAGAAGAATTTAGAAAGCTAAGAAAAAATCCAAATACTCAAGTTTGATTCCTCGACTGGTTGATTTGAACTTTTCCTTATAATCTGAGACAAGGTGAAACCGATCTTACAGATTTAATTCAAAACTGAATGATGACCTTATAACAGTTATGGCCTAACAAAAAAGAGAACCATGTGGCCAACTTTGCAAGGTCAAAACTGGAAACAAATTAGCATTTCATTGATTTCAACTTTGGAATCTGAATCTGTAGGCCCAAATTATGAGATAAAGTTCAAGTCACCCAGCCGAGTAACCTCCTAACGAGATTTCACGAGTTTCTGAATTCTCGGTTTTCAAATTTTCAGTCAGTCTCCACATTTTCCTTCGACCAGTGCAATGTGACAAGGTCGTGCTGGTTTCATCCTCCAGAATGTAGTGCTGATAATGTAGCAGCATGTCAGTCGGGTGTCGAGTGGCAGATGCTTCCCGAAGGACTCTTTCTACAGGTGATTTTTCAACTGACACTAAAAATCGGTTGTTTTTTCTTCAATGGTCAACACTTATTTTATGAGAAGTCATTAAACCGTTTTCACAGAATAGTCAATGTTGAGGAGTTGAAAGAAGTAAAAATCTAGAATTGCTTAATACATTCACCACTCTTCAGAAAAGTTAGGTAATAGGACACTATTTTTCAACTGCCCAAAGTGACCATTTTCCCACAAGATTTTCATACTTAACTACAGTATTTCTCTTTTCAGCTAGAAGCCAAAGTCCATGATCTGGATCAAACGCGTCCGTTCTATGCAGCGCTAGCGTTTAGCTTCAATCAACGAATGGTTGGTAACCCCATGTCCAAAATCCCAGTTCTCCTTATCATTCCAGGACGATGATACAGTCTTCGAATGTGTCGTTCCGCACACGGGCGACGGAAAAGTGCAAATTTCGTTCAACGACGAAACGTTCAATCAGGTTTTGCCGCAGGTTTGTGTGTTATTTTGGTGTGTTCCCTACTTCATTTCTGTCGAAGGCGTCATCAGTTCTTCTGACGGAAGGCGCCACTTCGTATATTGATGGAGTTCTGACGTGCAGTGCGAAGTTGTTGTTGGACAATCGGCCATTGATAAGCAATGAGACTCAATTCATGGTTCATGATCTCGAAACTGGTTCCTATCATTTACTTTTCGCACGGGGAAGTGCCAATAAGTATAGTGAGTTTTATTGCGTTCGGTGGGATAAAGAGAAAATTCAAAAGATCAGGAAAGGTCAAATTCAGACCTTCTAGGATATGGTGCAAATGGGGTGTGACACTTCAACAGTTGAGTGGTATCAACGGAAGAACGTTCAATTTGTTCGAGAATAGAGTAGAGATTCGAAACGTTACCCTAGTTTTTTCTTCAGCCCTCGAAAAAGACATTCACTCGATGAACGATGGTCAACAATTTCCTTGGATGTCAGATGAGCAAGTCTCCTTCTGTCGTACCAATTGCTCATCCCCAAATCTATACCATATCGGAGAAATGAGACAAACCTATAACGTAACCAGATACTGGAGATATCGAATCGCAGTTTGGCATGGTAAGTTTCTCCAATCCCTGGTTGCTGAAAAAGTTTCAATTCAGGAATCCTTCTGATGTTCGCTTGGTGGGTTCTAGGGTCCACCGCGATTCTCATCAGCCGTTACTTCAAACCACTTTTCCCTAGAAATAAACTTTTGGGCACAGCTGTTTGGTTTCAGGTACCACCGTTTAAATTTCCCCACTTCATACTTCTAGTTGTTCAGCTCCACCGCGACATGATGATTCTCTCAGTGATCATTCAAGTTATTTGTGTCCTTTTCATTTTCTACCAAGCCGGATGGGTTTGGTACCAATGCTCTTACATGTGCACTTCGGACGACTTTGCCAAGAAAATGCACGCGATCACTGGATTCACTGCAACAGTGTTGGCTCTTCTTCAACCAGTCTTCGGTTTCCTTCGACCGTCTCCAACTTCGAGTATTCGTCCGATTTTCAATTGGGGTCATTGGTTCATCGGAATGTTCTCATGGGCTGTTGCTTGTAAGTTCTAAGTTGTCGCGTTTAAGGTTTTGGTCAGAAGCGTGTCGACTTCTGGTAAGAAGTTTAAACTGGTAGGTCGCAATGTTGCACTTCCACCGACTTCCGATCAAAATTTGCAGCTACACTCGAGTCAGATCTTACCAGCAATATATATCCCTATCAATTTCAGCCGCCACGATAGTGCTGTCTCTGCCCATGGGTAAAACTGGTTTGAACAGGTTATACGGTCATGTTCCGAACTGGATCGTCCTGGGATACATTTTGTTCTTCATTGGATGCAACTTGTTTTTGGAAATCATCACGATAGCAAGTAATAAAAGCAAAATTGGTGAGTGAATTTGGAGAAAGTTGATTTATTCGAATGATATGTGTCTAATGATCAAGAGTTTTAAGTTTGAGGAATACTGCTGAAAACTTCGAAGGCACTATTTTCAGAAGGAATCCAGCCTCATCGGTTCACAGTTGGCCCGATGGGAATGGCGTTGGCTAATTTGAACACGCCAATTAAGGATTCACCAATTGAGGTGCCTAAGGTGAGTATTGGAGGATTCAGTTTTGCATTATTTATAAAGTTGTGGTTACCAAATTTCGAAACGATGAGCAGAACATCTTCTGCCCCTTTTCCGTGAAGCTCAAAAATTCATCTCTGAATTGCATGGATTAGGATAGAGACGAAAAGTTTTCGACACTTGGCTGAAGTCCGAAACTTTGCGACAAATTTTTGAGCTTAAAATGACTTCAAGGCAATAGAAATCTAGCTTCTGAAATCCGTCTAACTCGTTAAACTTTTTCAGCGTACAAAAGCTCGTGTCACAATAGTCATCCTGCACTTGATTGTCAGTCTCTCCGTGAATATTGCCTTCGCCGTAATGCTATTCCGTGCTCTTTGGTCCCATTCTCCTTAGACTTCTCGTTTTCTTCCTTATTCTCTTTTTTCATTTTTCTGTTTTTTATATCCACCCCCACAGGTCTCTTCCTTCCTCTCTCACTCCTTCCTATCCGTTTCACCCAATGTTTCATGACGTGTATATTCTATACGAATCGAAATTGAATCACCCTCCCCAAAAAACACTTTCCCGCATAATAATAACTTGCTTATACATACACACTTTATTTTTAGTTTTCAGTTTTTTTTTCTCCACATAAATGGAAGTAAAAACACTGCCAATGGAGTGTGTGGGCGATTAATAAAGCTGCAAATTAAAGGGGGAATTTTTACATTTTTTTCGGAGGGAAATGGAATCATTTCAAGGGGAATGGATGAAATTACAAAAAAGGGTGTCGAATGATATTTTGAAAACGGGGGGAAACGGAATATTTTGAACTCGTCTGGGAAGGAATTGTCACGAATCTGGGATCACTTGTTCTTTTCGGCATCGGTGGCTTTCTCTTTGGTCGTGGTCGAGGAGGATTCTGGAATAATTGGAAACTTTGAGGTTCCTGAGTCTTTGTATCATATCTCATATTCTACAAATCTCAGAATCACAAAATTCTAGAATCTTAGAATCTATCAGAAGTTCAGAATCACATTTCGGATTTCGAAGCTTGTAGAACAACCAAATTTTACTCCTCCCTGTCCATCCTCTTTCCCCTCCAAAACTCACGATTTTTGTTGGTCGGAACGTCGACTGAAAGACAGTTGGAGTTGGAGAGTGGATGCTCTGAAAAAAGCTCAAATAAATTTCCAGCCATTTCTCCTCAAAAAAAATACAAACCTCCAGACGGCTTCTGCGGTCGCGGGCTGTCTGGAATCGAGTTTGGCGGTGCCAAATGTCCGTGACGGATTGCCAGCTCGGCCTGAAAATTTATGTGTCTTGTTTCAGTCTAAATAAAAGTGTATTCTAAACTTTTGAGCACATCAAACATCAAGAGAATGCGTTTTTCTTTTTTGAGTCATGCGTCGTCTCCACTCTGTCTGGCTATTTAACTCGATTATCAGAGAAAAGGCCACGTAGTGTTGTTCCACTATCTTCTTCTCTTTTTCTGCCTTCTGAGCTCTAAAAGCAAAAAAAGAAAGGGAGAAAAAGTTCGCGCCAATCAAATTGCCACCTAGAATGGGGCAGTGGGAAGAGGATGAAGACGTGGGCGGTCGAAAAAAAACAACATGTTTTCCGAAACATGCGGGGAACGAACGGGGGGATAAGTTTGATGGATGTATTGGGGTTGGAATTGTCTAGTGACGTGCCATAGGTCTTGGAAAATTGAGTTTTGGAGTTCCCAGTAGAACTGCTATATGTGGAACTGACTAATAAAACTCACCTCCGAATTTTTCAAACTCTGAAAAAAAGGGTTTCCTTTCAAAAATCTGGATGAATCTTGACTTTCTCGGCTGATTTGCTCTCACAATCATTTAATTTTGCGGTAAATATAGTTCATCAACCTTGAAGCTAAAACCCCAAAAAACTCACATCATTGGAATCCTGTCTGAACGCCATCTGCCGTACCAAACTAGCTCTGCGGACCTCTAGCATCGCATACTCTCAGAGCCCAGATCCGCTTGTTCAAATAGTGCACACACGAGCGTGGAAATGAGACAAGACACAACAACCTCCGAGGGGATGGAAGTTTAGTCGATTCTGAAATGAGAATGATGATGGTGAAAACATAGAGAAGAAGAGGAAGAAGAAGCGGGGAGAACCCGAAAAAAACCGAAAATAGGTGAAATGGAAACGGGTGGAGAAACGAAGCGTCTAAACTAAACTTGTGAACAAACAAAGCAACTAGGGGACGACGGGAGGAGAGGAAACGGAGAACGAGAGAAAGAGGAGGAGTGGAAAGGAGCCAGAACGGCTCCGACGTCTTCGAGTTTTCTGCCGAAGTTTCAGAAAGAGTCTATCAAAAGAAATGGGAAAGTGGGAATCTGAAGGGAATCGAATCGAAGACCACTCGATTGGAAAACGTGCGCACTACTGCGCCACATATGAAAAGCTAAATAAGGTGAAGTTTACAGTGATGAATCTTGTCGAGGTAGAGGCTTGAAAGAGCAAAAAAGCGAAAAGAAAATCAGGAAGAAAATGTGAAGATGATGGGAAAAAAGGAGCGAAAACGAAGGGTGGGGACCTAATCCTGTCGGGGAAAGTAATCATGACGTGATGATGGAAGAGTCTTTCTTCTGGAGCCAAAATGACTTCTTCCTTCTCTTTCTGCAATTGAAAACAAAGAGGTCCTCCCTCCCAAAGGATCTTTGATTCTTGGGATGGAACAGGAAAAAGAAAAAAGAAAAAAGAACAAAATATGAAATCAAATTACAAGGAAGAAGGATAACAATGGAAGAAGTTCTTCTCAAGTTCTGGGGGACTCAAAACACATACGTTGTTCTAGAAGAAGAGAAGAAAATTATAGATTATAAGTTTGTTGTGAGTGTAATTATGAGTGTTGTGGGGGAAGTGGCTAGCCTCTGTGAAAAGGGTTGCGCGCGTGTGGGAAAACTTGAATCAGCCAGAAGGACAGAGCATGTGAGCTGGAAAATTGTCACCTAGAAACCGTAGGCTAGGGAGATGTTGCCTGGGGGGGAAGGTGACGTGAAATAAGAGCCACTGAGTATGTGAGCATACAGGTTTGGATTTTGGTATCCAAAACGGAAAGAAAAGTCCAATTATTCTAGAATCTAAGCCTGAAAGGTCTATATTACGTTGGCAACATTTTAAGATTCACTCCAATCGGATAGTAAAATTCCAGATCAAAAGATGACTGAAAAAATATCACATAGTAATACGTATCCAAAATGCCACTCGAAAGAAGCCTACAATTCTTTAATTTGTATAGAAGAAAAGGATCATAAATCGGAATGTTCACAACAAGTGACGATTCGTCTCCATCCGACCGATAGTGAGACAATATTCTCGGATTTTAAGCGCTCTGATTGAAACTGATCGTTTCGAAAGTTCACTCGGCTTAACTGTCGACTGATCTATTTGTTTTTTGGATTTCTTTTTCAAAAGTCGGAAATTTTGTTTTTTCTTGAAAGTACCGAGTTTTAGACCTTTTTTCATTCAGTAGAAGAATGTCTATTCTCTGGGTACAGAACTTTCAACAACAACTTTTTTATGATGAAGATTTGATTGAAAATAAACCAACTTTCAAAAGGAATGGAGACCAAGTTCATTCAAAACACAAAGCACAAAGAACTTGCAATTTCTATTTTCGATTTCTCCTCTTATCAGTTATTTAGCAGTAATAAGGTCATCATTCATCATGTTAAGGTGGAGGCTAAGGGGTGTTCGGGAAGGAAATGACATCAGTTTCTTTTGACAGTGAATGTTTGCAGTTGGGGTTTTCCGCTGCTAATTCTACATCGGTTGAATACACAAAACGAATTTTTATGATGGAGGGAACAGTTAGTTTGTTTCAATTTCGATGAAAATGAAAAGTTCAATTCAAGACAAATGTACTGGGGGGAGATTGAGAATTTGGTTAAAAAATTGAGTGAGTAGATGTCAAGATTTTTGAGAACAAATCTAAAACTGTTACAACCTTGTTAAGCTTCAAACAAGGACCTTCTAACGCGACATTGGTAAAATGGAAATGAAATTTTGGTCGACCCACTTGTTTTGAATGTCCAAGTTGACTGATTGAATGATATCATGGTCCCCGTTCGGCAAACCGTGGATAGGATTTGGAGTGTTTCATATCGCGAATTCGTCATCATTCAAAATGGACAAACTAGTCTCTCTCTCTATGTCATTTGTCGAACCGATGTTGTGTAAAACTAGTCCCTTGACCATTCAGATTCCGAAAACTATGCTTGCGGATTGATAAATCAGGTGCACTTTTTTAGTTATGCATTGTCGATTTTTAAATGTTTGGTTCAAAACAATTGGTTCGATGTTTCCAGTTCTTAAGATACTGAATTATGTCTCTATTAGACCGGCACTTTTTTCCGTCACTTTGTCTAAATGTATCTCGGCTTCTGTAACATTTTGTTAGTTGACTACTTTTTGGTATCTGTTACAAGAACCGTGATAAATTTGATCAAAGCGACGGTAAAAGAGTGCTGGTCAATGAGAGGGAATACGGTAATTGGCTTTGTCTTTTCAAGGAATGAAAAGTCGTCTATGCAGATCTAGACTATGAAACCTAAACCATCATAACTAAAACTCAACTCCCAGCTATTATCCACCTATAAACGGAAACCACTCAATCTGTTTCCAACCATAAAAGTGAGCGATTAGAGTTTTCACCATGAAGATAATTGAAAAGCGGAAACAAAAAGCAAAACAAGGAGGAAAGAAATCAAAATCAAAAAGTCTAGCCTCCATATGAGAAGGGCTTATGTTGCCAGGTATAATTGGATACACATATTGCAGATTTGTGACGTATGATCTTATATGAACGTTCTGCAAGTACTGGCGACGAGCACTATCTCAATCATTGGAGTCTATTCAATCGAACTTACAATTAAAACATTGGTGCCAGTGCTCCTAAAAACGAGAGTCACCTTGATGAGCCCAAATATTTAGTGCCATTCAAAAACATTTCCCATCAAGAAATGAAAGAAAAGGCACTGAAGACAGAAAGCTCTAGTCTGTCTTCAAGCTTGAGCTTTCTTCTTTCAAAAAGGCTCAAAAATATATTGGGGCGCCTAGCAACGAATCCGTTTCTGGGATTTGTTCAAAAAGTGAAGAAAAAAGAGAGAAGCGAGATGAAAAGGTGCTGGCCTTCTCTCTTCCGGAGTCAACACCTCAAAAAAAACACATATTTTTGAGTTTTCGAGAGGAGAGAAAAGTGGTGAAGTAATTGCTTCCGGAACACTGCGGAAAAGTTACTTCTGCACTTTTCTTTTCAAAAGTCGAAAAAAACGGAACGAATTCCGGCTGGAAACAAAAGGCTTCGAAAGAGTTCAAAAGTGACGTCGACTCTCGGGTAATGAGGCAATATATATTCAGTTGGAAATGGGTTAGAAGGGAGAAATGGAAGAAGAAGGAGATGAGAGAAAAAAGGAGACAAATTAAGTGAAGAAATTGAAACGGTGGAGGAGGAAGGTGCAAAGAATACAATGGAGTCTGAAAATGAAAAATGAAAATAGGCAAGTTTGACTCGAATGAGAATGCAAATTTTTAGAACGAATTGAACTGAGCTGAGCTGAATAGTTGGAAGTGTGAGTTTATGTATTCTGGACAAAAAGTTATTTCAAAAAGGCGAGGGAAAACCTGCTTGAAAGAGTTCGAAATCGTAAAATTTCAGTTATCGAGAAGTTTGAAATTCCAGATTCGAACTGGGTAATTTCAAACGAAAAGTTCTCAGTTTTAAGCGAAAACTTTGAAATTGGAGTTTCGAGTTTTTCCGAGTTTCATGCATTTGAAATTTCTAGAAAACGATTTTCTAACTGAAAACTTGGATTTTTCCGAAAGTAGAAAGTTGATACTTGGAAATTTAAAACAAAAACTTCGAACCTGACCTAAATGTTAGTAGACTCAAAACCTAGTTCCTCCGTCGAAGACTCAAAAGTTTCTAACCACCCATCTTCTTAAAACCTGACCCTCATGATCTCATTTCTCTTTCGCTCTCTTTTTTTCTGGTTTCTGATGTTTTCAAAACTCAAAACTTTCACTTTACTCACCCTATTTGAATGAATTTCCGAGTACACATACTCTCCATTTTCACTCACTTCTTTTCAGATGTTTCATTGAACTAAACATTTTCGAAGCATTTCAAGTCTAGGAAGAAAGCAAAAGCACAACATGATGTTATAATCCAAAGAACAGAGTGAAACCAGAAAATTACGAATTCCCATTTCCTTTCTGATCAAGGACACATAATTTATGAATTTCAGCCAGAGAACTACACTCTCTCACATGACACGGCTCCATATGTTGGATCTGATATAAAATGAATGCTGAAAATCGAGAGAAAAACGATTGGATTAGTTGGCTCGGAGGACAACAAAGAAAACAATTGGTGTTGTCGGTGTCTGCTAGAGCTTTCGGGAAAGTATCCCGTATCCATGGAGATCGCGGGAAAACTATGGGAAAAAAACGTCGAGAAGGACGGGGTCGCTCTGGGAGAAAGTGAAAAGTTTTGTTGGTGTCAGCCATCTTTCACTTTTCGAATCTTGACTGAATATTTGTGTTTTTTAAGTTGGGTAAGTTGAGGGGAGAAAATTCTTGAGGCAAGGTTAGGCAAAAAATGGTAAACTAGTCAGTTTAAGCTCACATTCGAGCCAATCCACAAAAGAACCGTGACACAGCAAACCATCAAAATAGAGATAGTGAACCTCTATCGGGATGATGATGATGGAGGTGGAGGTGAAACCCGACGCCTCTGCGCTTATTCTTTGAGAATAGCCATTTTCAAACAAACATGGTGAATGATCAACACGCTCCCGGGGGCTCTCTCTCTCTCTCTCTCACAACGGAAATATATGTGCGCGACTTTCAAAAATTCGAGTTTTTTTTTCTTTCTCTCACTCCTACTTCTACTTTTTTCTATCCGAATGAGAGCGTGGAGCAGCACAAAAAGATTAGAAAAGTAGGCGTGATTGGATTAGAAGCCACGAGGCGCCAATTGAAAGAGAAGAAATGGCATTGGATAATCTTGTGGTCTTCTGAAAATCGTGTGGCATGCGGAATAAGCTGGAAAAAATGGGGAGAGAAGTGAACAGAGAGAGGAGAAAAAAGAGAGAGAGATAGGGACCACCGGAGAGGTGTAAACAAGTGTAGTGGTAGAGGGCGGGGAGTTCTCTTTCCGAAAATGGCATCATTCTCGCTAAAAACTACTGCGGATCAGATTTCAGTCAAAATCACAGACGCTATACACGTTTTTAGCACATGAAATATGAACCTTTTGGTTCTCCTGGTGGTGTTGGTGGCCACTGTCAACACTTTTGAACTCTCGTTAGGCGAAAACAAGAAGGCGGAGTCTTGAATAAGCACGCTGGTACAGATTCAGAGCTTGAAATTTTGAGGGACTGATTTTGACTTGATGCAAGGAAACTAGAATTGCTGAAATACTGTCGCAGTTTTTGCGAACCTCGCTAAAATATGTCACGCCCCCAAAACGAAAGCATGGTCCGCAAACACCGCTCTTCAACGACAGTGAAGAAAGCTTAAAGTGGAAACAAAAAGGAAAACAAAAAAGTCTAGCATCTCTTTAGGGACGACTTTTGTGGCCAGGTAATATTGGATACACAGACATCTCCAGATTCTCCACACAGTTTCTTTGTGACCTCCCTGAATGGACAACAGTGATAGTAATGTATTCAAGGTGCAGTGGTTATTCAACGTCGGATAGTAAGACCCATCGATTATCCATGGAATTTTGGTCCAACTACTTTTGATCTCACTCGAAAACCCAATGTTGCGTAATCTATGCAGTGACCCCCTCTCCTTTTCCAAATCAATCACCCTCTCCTACTTTCCGTTTTCGCTTGTTATCACAATTTCCTCTATACGGAAAGAAAATGCGATTTTCTCTGTCTACCCCCAGGGTCTCTGTGTTGCTCAATACCCTCAGCCCGTATTGGCTCGAAGCGTTCCTTCTTCTCGATATTCCGCGCGGTATAACGTGAGGGGTGTTCTCCTTCTTCTCCATCGAGACCTCTCTCTGCATGTATTTGCACTCGGAGAGAGAGGGAGAGAAACGGACAAACAACGAAGACCACGTACCTGAACGCAGAAAGAGAGAAGCCGTCAAGAGCCACCTTCTCCTCCCCAAATCGACAAATATGACAATGTGACGTTCGGAGAGGAAATCGGAGGATATCGACCCGACACAGATGACTCTTTTTGTTGTTTCTAAATCTTTTGAGTTTCTAATTGAGTTTTTTACTCGTTTTTTACTGACTCTTTATCGAATCGTAAAGTTAAACCTCCCCAGAAATGTGATTTGAAGGGGCTCTGGATATTTGCTTGATGGTACTTCTTGATATGCTGCTGAAAACGGCGAGCTTCCCACCTAGGCCAATTGAAGCTCAAAATGTTGTCCGAGATGTTCAGACCATAGCCTAAGAGTAGACCTGACACTGATTGTTGCAGTAACTTTGAGCAAATTTATCTTGGTTCCTGCAATAGATACCAAAAAGTGCTTTTTTCTCATTCTGATCTAATTTTAGCAGTGTCTACTTTTTTAAAACTGATAGAGGAACCGATATAAGTTTGGTCAAAAGTAGTGCTCGGTGATGAGCTTCTTATACAGGATTTACAGTATTCTGATCATATGTAGCTTTATGATGGATCTGTTATCCTCAAGTTTTTGGAATTTCGTCGTTTTCTCAGAATCGGCTCTTTTTTTGCACGAACAACTGCTTAAAAAATGACCGATCTGTCTTGTCGACAATTGTAGCTTGGAAAGAATTCATGTACTTTTTTCCTTGTTGCCAACTAACCAGCACAAATTGCTTCTCCCTCTCTACTTCTTTTCATAGTATTATTATTTTTGACGACGTCTCCTCTCTCCGCAATTTTGTCTTCATCCCCCCCCCCCCACTCCTTTTTTTCACTTTTACCGTACACGTTTATGCATTTTTGTCACTTTCGCCTCCCCCCTATTTTCGGCAGTCAATTGAGGAGAAAGAGACATCTCTCTTTCGCTTTTCTTAGCAAGAAACAAGTTATCCCCCTCACTCTGCCTTTGCATATTCTTCTTTGGTGGTTTTTTTTGGCTTTTCTGCCACCATCTCCTGCTTCTTTTTTCTCCTGATTCCAACCGGGGGACGACGATCGACCTCCAACCGTCGTCTTTGTTTGTGTCGCCCCGTCCGGATCCTATGGTTTTGATTTATAGCATTTGAGACAGTTCGACTGACGAGAACAGACGGTTCAGTGGGAGAGAAGAATTCCAGTTGTAAGGAGTTTCGCTATTTTCGGTTATTTTCTTGCAAATATCAGAAGAGCTCAGGCGGAATAGAAAGTTGACTATTTTGAGTCTGCAAAGAGTTCCACTTTCATTTGGAATTTTCTGATTCCCTCTCGTTAACAAACACTCGAAAGCCGTCTGAAACTTCATTGATCATACTTTAACGCGAACTCTTGCATAATATTTTAGGACCCCTTTTTTTGTCCTCAGAGTTGACCGATTTGCCCTGAAAACCTAGTACCCTTTTCATCAGTTCTGTGCATAAGACTCGACCATTTGTAGTTGGCAGAAACCGGGAAATGGTCATTTCGTCGATTCCAAAATGATCTTGAGAGTCATGGCTAGACTCTCCAAGAAGCTCTGAAGCCCTATAAGTGAAACTCTCCGTCCCCCTCTTCATAACTAATCTATCGCCCTTCTCCCTCTATCTCTCTCTCTCTCCCTCTTCTATCAGTTTAACTATCATTTCCATACAGATAGTATGCATAATGTGTGGGCAAACATGCGTTCATTCCGTCTCCCTTGCCCATCAATCAGTTCCAAGCTGATACACCAACACCCGATTTACACCGTTTTCTCTGCGTCTCTCCGTCTCACACACTCTCTACTCATCTCTTTTCGCGCATTCTTTTGCCCCTCTTTGTTGGTATTTTATTATATTGTTGTTCTCTGTCTTCTTTTCGTGTTTTCCCAATTATTAATTAGTTGTTGCAAGAGAGACAGGGGGACAAACCCTCCCTTCAATGTCACTTTTCCACTAATTACAAATTGCTCCCTCTCATTTCTCCTAGTTCTTTGGGTCATTCCGCTTCAAAAAATCCTCTATTTTCATCTCTATCTGGGTTTGGGTAACACTTTACTTTTTCATTCTCAAATTTCAAGAAGAGCGAAAAAAAAACCGAATCCTATTTATAGTTGTTCAACTATTTTTGAAACTCGACTCCTTCAGTTGAACTCTTATTCTGAGCCAAGGTTAAAACGACCATTCAGATTCGAAATCTTAACTAAGCTATCGGGAGCTTCTTGTCGATTTTCATTT
This sequence comes from Caenorhabditis sp. 40 LS-2015, assembly GCA_900536305.3. NCBI lineage: Eukaryota > Metazoa > Nematoda > Chromadorea > Rhabditida > Rhabditidae > Caenorhabditis > Caenorhabditis tribulationis. The sequence goes on along the minus strand of LR545120.1, from coordinate 201,377 downwards.
CAGAATCTTAATCTGAAGGGTCTACTTTAGTTGTCACCAGAGGAGAACCAAATTTTCTGAAAAATCTGATATCCGAAAAATACTGATTCAAAAATGTTACTTGAAAATTTCAGGATACGGTGGGTTGAATGAAATTCCATTATATTTAAAGCCCAACAGGCTTGATTGTTTTTTTTTTCGATATTAGAACACTGACTGTTTCCAAGTTGGCAACATCTTCTCCCCTCAACCCCTGATATTGTTTATTTGACTCTCTCCCGACCATTCCCCTTGGTAATTATACCTTTTAGGTTTTGAAACCTCAAAAAGGTTCGTCGTCTCTCCCTTCTAATCCTCCCAACGTGCCCTTTCTCTCCACCGTGCACGCTCAGGTATTAGGGGGAAGTACTGTGGCGTTTTGGAAGAGGTGCCTCTTCTGACCTTGATGACAGCCTTCCCTTCTTCCGTACTTCTTCTTCTTCCTCTTCTTCTCCTTCTACGCCTATTGATCCGATTCCGATTCCTCAGCATGAGGTCTCTCCTCCTCCTCCTTCGACTGCTTTGCATAATTTATCGCTCACACCTGATCTGTCTCTCTATATGTATTTTTTGGCGGATTTGAGACTTGATCGTGTTTCGGTTTTTGGCTGTTGTTGTTCGTTCTCTTCTCACATCCCATTTAGTGTTTTTGGATACAGTTTTCCAACTTTTTTTGTCCCATTTGTTTTAGTTTGCCTAGTTTCGGCTGAAATCGTGTTTTTTAGTTTTTAGTTAAAACTTTTAAATAGAAATTTCGAGTGGTTTACAATTCTGAAAATATACAAATTTCTCGAAAAAACATTGACGAGGTTTCAGTACCAATATCAGTCTTGAAACTTCTGATGACACATGGCATTGCTTTCAAAAATTCAAAACCCGTTTTCAAAAAAAAATCCCATTTGTTTTCCAGCTGTCATCTTATGAAAAATCGAATGATGAATCGTTTCATTGGAAATTAATTGGAAGTGATTCATTGGAACCTATTGTTTCTGTTTAGGGGTTTTTAAGTTTCGACTTTCTTCTGGTGAAGCTTTGTGAGCGGTGTCGTCCTGTCTTTCGACTCTTCCATCTGGGATCCCGGAACTTTGGACAACTAAAATTTCAGTATAGAGAACGAAGAATTAATTAGCGATAACCATGACTTTCCATGGAGAAGTTCATGGGTTTTTGAAAACCGAGAAACCCCATTTTTTAATGTCAGACCTCATTTCTTCATTCTCTGAGATTTTCTTATTTTCATGAGAACTCCAACTTGTCAGTTCGAATTAACCTTTGGAGTCCATTAGTCTTTAGAGTCTATCTGAGAACTGGCTCTAAATTTATTTTTCTGAGCCTCTTCCATTGGTTTTTTTCTGAGAGAGAGAGTCAGTTTTTAAAGTCCAGGACATTCTATTAAAAAACTCTTAAAAACTAGACAAAAACTAGGTAAACACCCCTCAAACAGGTCGAATACTAGTTCTTTCCGGCTGTTTACCTCTGCTGAATGACTTCATAAGATTTTTCATACCACTATATGATTTTCATGCAAATCAGTCCACTTGCGGTACCATCATTGTTAGTCAAAGCAATAATATCATTACTTCCCGAAAATCTCCCTGGTTACCAGTTCCATCAACTTACAGGAACTGTAACTATACACTTCGATGCTCTTTTGATGCAGGTCTGCTCCCCAATGCTCACTGATTCCCACTCCCCAACCCGCCCTTTCCGCTATTCATCAAAAATTCACATGACACGATGATCTGGAAGTTTCCGGAAAGTGTTCGACCCGGCCGCCGCGCCCCTTACAATACAAAGAGCTTGCATGTGCTCTCTGTCTCCGTTTTTCTTCTCCTCCGCAACGAGCCTAATCCTACCGCCTTCCATTGTTGCTCCGTAGAAAGAGAGAGGAGGAAGAAAGTGTTTGGGTTCCGAATTAAAGAGTATTCGGCATTCGAGGAGTCTCTCTCTGTCTCTCTCTCTCTCTTGTGTTCCCTCCCATGGCGACCCCGCTTTACAACAACTTGTATTATACAATACAATACACGTCTCTCTTGTTCCCTGAAGTTTTGCCCATGCATCTCTCTCAGACGTCCGTTACTTTCTTCTTCTTCTTGTCAAATCCTCTCCGATTGAGTTTTTTGGAGAAGATTTACGTATTCATACATATTGATTTGAAGATGAACAAGAAGTCTTTCTCTCTTCCGCGCCCCCCTTCTCTACCGTCCCAGAAAATACATACAGAAAATAGAAAACAAGATGAGGTATCTTGGGATTCAATCCAATCCCTTCTTTTTTCTCTTCGTTTTTCACACCCGTGTCCCGCATTTTCGGTCGTTTTTCAATCGGCACAGTGCTTGTCTCTTTCATTCTCGAAAAGACGACATCATCTGAAGAAGAATAAGCTTATTGAAGACATTCAGCACTTGGAGAAATTTTGATTTATGCTTTTGCCGCCAAAAGTGTGTGTAACCTTTTCAAGCACCATCCTCGTCTGTACTTCTTCTCGTTTTCCGGTTTTTGAACGAGATCCTCAAGAAGTTTTCATATTCATACACACGCGCACTTTATACTCAAGAATGTTGCATTTATGGTTTTTCTGGCTAGAAGATTGGTTAAGTTGAGAACGGTATTCGCAAAAGTTCAATAGGGTTTCCAAAAAAGTTTCGATGACGTTAGATTCTGAATTTCTCGAGGTTAGACAGCTTTCCTTCAGATATACGACGATTCTGTATCGCACCTCTGAAGGTTCCTTGCTTACTTATTTTCAATTACATGTCGTAAAATACTGAAGATTCTGAACTCGAAAACTCTGATGATTCTCATCCCTAACTAGTAAGCTTATTTTTTTGAAAATCCGAAATCTGAAAACTTCGAAAGTTCGACAACCAAAACTGTTGAAGATTCTGCATCTGTAACATGTTCGTCTTTGTTTTCATTTGGTCTTCTCCATGTTCCTAGATATCAAAACTCTCGACTCATTCTTTATTAATTTTTGCTCATTGTTTGAACAGTAATAGATGTATCGTCACATAGATTTTCTTTATCTCAGTTCCAGTAAGTGATATCAAAAAGCTGTCTACTAAAAAAATGTTCCTCGTGCTGTCATAACAACTTTGCTTGTTGTCAACTTTTTGATATTTGTTAGAGGATCCAAGATAATTTAGGTTCACTGTAGTGAAAAGAGCCTATGTCCCCTTCACCCTTATACCATCTCATTCCTACCATTTCCTCCCTAACAAACCGCTTATCTCTCTACAAAAATCTCGGCTATGCAACACATTCCTAAACCATAAGATCATGTTATTCTCCCATGTCCTTTTTTGCTAAACAAACACCCATCACAATGAGTCTCTTTTACCTCTCAAAACAAAAACTGACCTCTAAGTTTGTGACCCTTTCCTCCTTGCATCGGTTCCCGCTTTCAGATAACCATCTCTTCTCCCCAGTGTCCACCTCTTTCGACTCGTTTCATTTTTGTTTTCTCCCACCGTTGGTTTTCAATTTGTCCAAAGTGGCGTTCTAAGATCTTCTGATCCCAAAGAAGCTTATCATCGTCACACGTCTTGATCCTAGAAAACTCTTCCCCTCACCATGGATGCCACTCGACCCACATTAAACTGATTCAATTTGTTCCTTCTGCCACAACTAACTAGCTACATTTGTTACTTCTTGTGTCCTCATTATTGCCTACTCCTCCTCCTTCATCCAATTCCACTCTCAACTTCTTCTCGCCTCCTCATTTTCCCAAAACTGGGTTTTGAGTTGGTGGCGGACGCCGTCACCCATCACCAAATTGGTTATTGTTTCTCTTGCCGTCGTGTTCGATGCTGTAGACGGCCATCATAGTCGTAATCGCCTTTTCGCAACTTCTATTAGGTTCTGGTGTCTCTGATCCTTCATTCAAATCAGTGTTCGTTGCGTTCCTGTTTTTGTTCCCAAGTTTCCATTTTGGAATGAGATGGTGGTGGGAGGGAACCAAGTTTCAATTTGTTTCAACTTTTTTTTGTTGGGTTGGGAAAGTTTCGAAGTGGCAAGATATTTGAGGACTATTTTGGTTTTGAATTTTCCCTTTCCATAGTTTTCTAATCAAGCTTGATGGAACTTAGGAGGGCATCAATGAAGACTGATAGAATCAGCTATGCAGATTTAGATTCTGAAGTGAAAATTTGCACAATGCTGAACTGAATCGAGTTCAATAATTTTGATTCAAAAATCAAAACCGGTGGGTTGACTTTACTAATAGTAAGTTCTACCCTCGAGTTACTTTTATCTCTGTGACGGTTCCGTATTATTATTGTTATTAGTTCCAGCGTGCTTTCTAAACTTCGAAACCCCCCCTCTAATCTTATTATGTGTGTCTATTTAAACACTCGGACTGTTTTTGATACCTCTCAATTCTTCGCTCGACTTTATTGCCAAAAACCAACAATATTCCCAGACTGTAAATATTCCAGTTCCCCTTCCTCCAACAATTTCCCTCAACTTCTTCCCCGTATCGATCAGAGTTCTTTCCGGAAGGCAAGAAGAAGAAGAAGACAGTCACCACAATTTCTCCTGATTAACCAGTGGTTAGGTAGTCTTCCCGAAGATTAACCGCTACTAATCTTCCGATGTTTGACAATCGATTATACCTGAAGAAAACGAGGAGAAAAAAACGTCATGTCTCTGGGTATTCTTCTTCCTTTCCCTCCATTTTCCTTGCGCACCTTGACAACATTCCGTGCGTCGGCCGAGTCGACGAGAAAAACGGTCGAAATCCGATCTGGCATGACAAGCTCGAGCACATTTCTTGCCGCGTTTTCCCCCTCTCTTTGTTTTATCCCGTGTTTTTTCGGCCCTCCCCCAAACATACCCGCTGAACTGTTTTTTTGGCCTCGTTTTGGGTTCTCGATTGGCTGGTTGAAGTGAGGAGCAAATTAGTGGTGGACGAACTGAAAGAGAATTGTATGAAAACAACATAAAGAGCTAGACTCTGGGGATTGGTTTACTGAGAAGAATTCGATGATTTAGAACGTTGATGAGGTAGAATCTATTTCTCTAGTTATTACAAGTCTGAGGTTTTTTTCGTCGATGCATGTTGCTCGTGCATAAAGGTTCTACCACGAACTGAATTTGAAAATACTGTATTCTTGTTAAGACCCCATGTCAACACATCCAACCATATCAAACTATAAACAATCCCCTAAAGAATCGATCATTTTCGGAACCCTTTTTTTTCGGTGTCAGCTCGCCGAGCTCTTGATACTTTACGCTTCCCCGAAATGCTCCTATATTTATCTGTCGATACTTTCTTTTTTCATCGTGGTACTGTATGCTCAATGATGTCATTATATATCGCAACTTGGAGAAAATATTTGTCGAAGCATGTTTTCTTAGATCATCTACACCTCGAGCAACAAGTTGAAGCATCTTCAACTTGTTTTTTTCTAGCTTTTGGGGGAGTTACCTTTAGATGTTGGAGGTTGGTACTGTCACCTTGATTTCCAGTATTTTTTAACAAACTTGGGAAGTTGGTATAAGTCGGAAAGGCAACAAAAATTTTGTCACATTTTTCTATTTTGAAATCTCCAGCAGATATTTTCCCTGTCTCAACAGATGTTACGAACTCCGCCCCTTTCTCTTCTCGTCCATTTTCGAAGCAATAGCTGAGGTCTTTATGATTGTACTCATCCAGATGGGTTACCGAAATTTGTCCTTTTTGAAAACCAAAGAGCAAGGTTCTTGGAGCAGTTTATGAAAGTATCACGCCAGCTGCATCCCAGCTGTATATCAGCCTCGATTCGTACATACCAACTAGGCACCACCCAGCACTCTTGCCCATGTGCTCCGAAATCGCTTTAAAAAGACCTCTCAAACCCATACGTAAACCCGCGTTACATTTCAATCTTTGACCCTGTATATAGCAGTAATTTTGGGTCAGTAAGACCAAAATCCTTGACCAGTCAGACATATACAAATAGATGTCCATCAAAAAATGTTTCCCTCTTCCTCATCAAAAAGTCATCTGTTTCGGAATCCCTCTTCAAAACGCTGCTGGCCGGCACAAATGAAATGAATTTGCAAAACATTCTTGACCTTCTCTCTCTCGCCGCAGAGAGAAATATTCCGGTTTTCTCTCTGTCTCTGGACACTGTACTCAAAGTGTCCTTCCGATGAGGGAGCCCCGCCATGAATGTCTGCGTCTCTTCCGTTTATCACACTCTCTCGCCATGGGTTCCAACCTGAGCCGGACGGTCGTCGGACGGGCGGCCGGGTGGGGGAAGAGAATGAGGCGAGCACCTTAATTGATGCTCCACCGCATCCAGCTCCAGGCTCTATTTGTTTTTCCTTTTCTCTCTCTCGCTTCACCGTTTCGCGTTGTGCTCAACTACGGTCCGAGCGCTCACGGTATCTTTGTGTCAAGCAAAATATCCTCCCCTTCTCCTCTTCCTCTTTTCTTCTGTTTTCCCCCACCGACTCGGGAGAAAATCCTTTTGAATTTGCCGATTACGTATATATTATTATTATTACCACCTTTTTGTAACCTAATAAACTACCAGAGCTTCTTGTTTTTGGGTCTCATGAGGTTTAGGGAGAGGGTTTATAGAGGGTGTTAGGCCACAGACCGGAAACGAGCACAATATCCGGAGTTCATCATATTTTTCAGATGCCATATCTGAAGATTAGTATGGTTGTAGGATTGGCTGGAAATCCAGCGAGGACTAGATCGGTGACCCGCATTTGGTTCCAATCTTTTTAATTCATTTTCCGGGAACGGGCCAGAATGTTGAAGCAATTTTACCGGTTTCCTGTGGCCCGATTTCAACAAAGATTATATAGATAGAAACAGTGTTTTTAGGAGATCTCAACCGAAACTTGTCCGATCACTGAACTTTCGAATTCTGAAGGCCCCTTCCTTGTTTTTCATCCTTCGCACCACCTGCCCATTTTTTTCTCATCTCGTCATTCTCTTCCCTTCTGAATTCCAAGTTTACTCAGCATTTCCATAAATCATCTGCCACCTTTCTCTCTTTTGAAATTTCCCTCCCACTCCTCGAAATGCCAATTCGACCTTCAGAAAGGTGTAGATGTTCCGTTTCATTGCCTCAAAAGGTTCATTGCCTCCTCGATTCTTCTTATCAGGAGACTCCATGTCTTCTCGCTTACCAAAAATGAATCGGAAGTGTCAATATTTGAGTTGACGACGACGAGACATAAAATGACTAATGTATTCTTCTCATGCCTATCCTCGCGCGTCTACCACCAACTCCTCAGTTTTTACCTGTCTCCACCTTTTCTTCTCTGGAACTTTGTGTCGGAGGTCGTAAACTCCGTGTAGTCGGGAGAATCGGAAACACGACTCTCTCTGACTCAACCTTCCAGTTCTTTTCTGCTTCCAAGCCAGTCACTCTTCAAAACTCCCGATAATTCCTTCCTACATGGATCATCGACTGCAGTAATCGTTCTTATAGTTAAACCGATGATTCCTTAAATCTTCAAAAGAAGATGTTTGGAAAAATAACACTTTTGCCAAAATGATTCACTAATGTATTCGAATTAGCTAACCAATTTGCCAATTAGGTGTCTGATCAGGGATCAGTAGTAAAGTGATTCTAGACAGAACGGCTTGCACTTTTGATTTCGGAATATTCAAGCATTTCATACCAACTTTCAATGGTCTAAATTCTATGAAAAGTATATAAATGGATAGGCGATTCGAAATTATAAATTTGTAACAGTTTTGTTGCACCCATCATCGTCTCATTCAGAACGAATCTATCCTATTAAGAATTTAAAAAAAAACTGTCAACTAATGAAATGTTGATCATAATATTAGTTGGTCACTCTTTGATATCAGTATGCTGCAACACAGGATTTACAACATTAGGGAGCACTCCAAATATTTCTAGCCCACTGTCTTCTATTTTGTCGGTTGACCTCTAGTACAGTTCTATTTTTCGAATCCTTCCCTTCTTCCTCGGCCGTCCTGGGAACAATAGAGTCTTAAACACACGGAAACTGTAATTACCTCTCATTCATACTCTTTGTCAAATTGTCACCGCTACTTCATCATCTTCTTCTCCATCTTCCTTCTTCCCATCTATTCTTCTCCTTCCTCTATAACCAATACTTCTGTTCGTTTTCTTACTTTTTGTCTGTCTCCCTCTCGGAAGCTTCTTCTGCTTCCTTCCAAGCCAGTTTCCGCCTCTCTCATTGACTGTGTCTGCGACTCTCCATCCCACACACTGTTTCAACTTCTCCCAGTTTTCGACAGTACGGAGAGAACTCCTTTCTCCGTTCGTTTCTCTTTTCCTCAATTCCATTATGAGACAGACCATCTCTATGTGTTCTTATTCCAATGGCAAAACCTGGAAATCGTCCCAAATCCATTCGATAATCTCTTCGTCTCTTTTTTTCTGTGGTCTGATCTCCAACCTCGATGATCGACCCTATGCTTAGTTTTATTACCCTATCTATCTTCTTTCTTTGCCTCTCGAAATGTCGCTATTCTCGGTGGTGATCCATGTACCAATTGACTGTAAATACATCAAAGTTATCGCCTTTCTTCTTCTTCTCGTTTTTCTCTCTTTGTTCAGTTCTAAACCTTCTTCACTTACTTACTCACATAATTTGCAGTGTGTACAAGTCCGGAGACACACATTGATGCGATAGTGTCATCATCGGGAAGAGACAGAGGCGTCCGAGCGCTAGACGACGACGACGATGAATCAGGATGAGGATCCCGTCAACTTGCAGATTTTCGTACCGGAGCTCAATGTTCGAGTGAGTCTAGAAGCTGAAATTGGTAGAAAAATAAATGGTTCAAACAGAGTTTTGAATATATCTTCATAAACTCTAGTGGCCTAAAAATCCAACACTTGACGATTCAAAGTAGTTCAATTTTTTCTATAAATCAATCGGGTTTCGAAAGGCTCTTAACCATCCAAGCTGCTTCAATTTCATACCATAACCCTGGCCTACATTCCAGAAGTTCCTTGCGGTCACCCAGAACGACTTCATCTGGGATGTGAAACGAAAACTTCTGGCCACGCTGCCACAAGCTCTGCCGCAAGCCTTCAACTACGGTCTCTTCCTCCCTCCGTGCGACGGACGAGCTGGAAAGTTTCTACTCGAAGACCGCACGATCCGTGACTATCCATTCACGGACTGTGTTCCGTATCTCGAGTTGAAATACAAGAAACGCGTGTACAAAATGCTCAATCTTGATGAAAAACAGTTGAAGGCAATGCATACGAAGGTAAGCATGAGAGTTTCTATCTATCTCTGAAGTTTCATAATCATGTTCCTATTGGAATTCTTCGCGCCGATCCAACATGTTGATAGAATAGAGCGGTGGTGACAAAAAGTTGGCGTCTATAATTACAAGGTGTTTTATGTTCGGAAGAGTGGGGAGATTCTGCCTTCCATCTGATGCATATCTCTCATCCCTTACAACAACTAATAATATTTGTGTTCGCGCATCCCGATCACGACGATCCTTATCGTTTTTACAGGGCCAACTCAAAAAGTTTATGGACTACGTTCAGCAGAAGAATAACGAGAAGGTGGAGAAGATGTGTTCGCAGGGGCTTGATGCCAACTTTCACGATTCTCAGGTAAATTTTGGCTTGACCGAAGCCATTATAATGAGATCTCAGATGATCTGGCTAATCTGGCTAGTGAAACCTTATACGATTTTCAGGGCGAGACCCCACTGACCTTGGCAGCTGGAATTCCTAGCAACCGAGCCGTAATTGTCTCCCTCATCGGAGGCGGTGCTCACATCGACTTTCGGAACTCAGAAGGGCAAACGGCCATGCACAAGGCCTCGTTTCTGTCCTCCTTTGAGAATGTAAAAACTCTTATCGAGTTGGGAGCAAGTCCGAACTATCGCGACCCCATCGGACTGACTCCTCTCTACTACAACATGTTGACTGCTGACTCAAATGACCAAGTGGCAGAGCTATTGCTACGAGAAGCAGCCGACATTGGAGTGACCGACATGCACGGAAATCATGAGATTCATCAAGCTTGCAAGAATGGACTCACGAAACATGTGGAGCATCTTTTGTACTTTGGAGCACAGATTGATGCTGAAAATGTGAACGGGAATACTCCACTCCATGTCTGTGCAGTCAACAATCGACCGGAATGTGCCAGAGTTCTATTGTTTCGAGGAGCCGATCATCTGACAGTTAACAAGCAAGGACAGACGGCTCTACATGTCTCACATATCGTGGGAAACCCTGCAGTAGCCGATGTAGTACAAGCACACAACCCAAGCTCCTCCGTCCCTTACCGTGGCACTCCTCAATACTCAACACGACGACGTCTGAGCTCAACGATAACCAGAAGACGTTCAATGTCACAGTCTTCAATCTGCAGCCAAGATGTGTATCGTACCCCACAGAGCGTTCGAAAGGCTCCGATGTCTGCTGCACCATCACCTAGTCCGTCGAGGTCGTCGAGAACCACAATCACGCCTTCGGAATATGGAACGATGAGAAGGTCGGGGATGGATTCGATGCGGTCAATGATTGCAGCTGGGCACGAGACGAATATCGCAAGGATTCTGGTGATTCCGAGAGGAGTCAAAGGATTCGGTTTCATTTTGAGAGGAGCTAAGCGTGAGTATTTCTCCTGTCATGAAAACATGAATTGACAATGAGTCCTCAAACTGACGTTTTCCAGACGTCGCCATGCCACTAAACTTCGAGCCGACCGCTCAAGTTCCAGCTCTTCAATTCTTCGAAGGCGTTGACATGTCTGGAATGGCGGTCCGTGCGGGTCTCCGACCTGGAGACTACCTGTTGGAAATTGACGGAATCGATGTGAGAAGATGTTCCCATGATGAAGTGGTTGAGCTGATTCAACAAGCAGGAGACACTATCACTCTGAAAGTGATCACTGTAGAAGTGGGAGAAATGAGCAGAGGAGGAACAATAGTGCATCGAGCGCAGACAGGTGAGAGGAAGGAGCACGAGGCAGATAGTTGTTTTTCTTTGAATGTTGTGTAGTCAATGTCTATGTTCAATCTAATCAATGCACTGTCACCTGTTTCTCACGTTCAGCATCATCGCATCGTCACTCTTTGGTTTTCACACCCACTCCATCGACAATCTACTCATCGACGAAAGCCTCCAGTGTTTATCGAATGAGAATTGGTTTGGTTTTCTTTTTGTTCTAGATAGTAAGATAACTCCCACTCTGGTCCATGTCACATTTAGTTCTAGCCCTAACTTTCTGTTATCTGTACTATTGCTTCGTTTCCGTAGATCCATTAGCAGTGTTGTTCTTATTTTCAGACACGCATGACGCGCATGGAGTTGATTACTATGCCCCAAATGACATCAGGAACGCCTACTCGGAGTCAAGACACGCGTCGGTCAGGCAGAGGCCGGGCAGCGGTCGACGCATCTCTGCTGCGGAGCTTGAGAATCTGATGGTCAGGCAGAGGGTGCCGTCGGTGCAGGGCACGCCTACATATCAAATGCAATACGATCAGGAATCGCTGAACGGGGGATACTCGTCGAAGAAGTATAACTCGGTGTCGGACATGAAGAGGAGGAAGGGACAGAGGAATGTGGTTGCATCGTCGGCTGGGCTGAATAGATCCACTTTCGAGCCAACGGTGAGTTTCTATTTTTCGTTCTAAGAAAGAGTTCTTGCACAAGTTCTTGCGGAGAACTTTTCTCATGGGTTGGGTCAAGGTAAAAATGACCTTAGGTTCAGATTTTGAAATGAAATTTGGCAAACTGTTAGCAGGATTTTAGGGAGCTAGGGCCTCGCAAATTTGTCCAAATTCAACTATTTCAATCTCCTTGTAAGCAAAACTATCATCGAAAACTCTAAAACTCATTTTGATTCAACTATCTTTCCAGCCCGCAACCACATCCTTCGAATACAACTGTAGCAGCCGAAGCACTCCTCAACTGTCTCGAATGGACTCGTTCGACTCTTTCGATGACGAGGACGACCTTCCAGCTCCACCACCTGCCTCTTACCAACCATCGGAGCTCTCAAGAGATTCTTCAATGACCCGAAGTGAATACTCTCGACCATTCCGCCCGACGTCTCGACCCAAAACCCCACCACCTCCTCCCCCGATGCAACACCAGCAACAGTATCAACCACAACAACAACAACCACAGCAATACCATCCCACGCTGCCAAGGTCGGCGTCTCAACCTCAACAGTCCTCGATTCCGCCACCACCTCCGCCACCTCCACTACCACATCTGGAGCCAACGGTGGTGCAAGTGGAGTTCACACCTCCATCAACGTCTTCTGTACCACCTCCACCACCACCTCCACTTCCGCCAATCTCATCTGGAGCACCGCCACCGCCTCCTCCACCTCCACCAGGGGGATTGATGATGCATATGGCTGCTAGTGCTCCGGTGATAAGCAGCAAGGGGATATCCGCGGACGCTCTGAAATCTGTACAGTTGAAAAAGGCCGAACCAAGGGAAACGACATCGGCGGCCGCTGCGAACAATAACAACAACAAAGACTCAACAACAGATTTCCAGATGGATTTGAAGAATGCGTTGGCGAAGAGAAGGAGCAAAGTGGCACATGATGTGGATGAGGATGAGGAGAGGGAGAGTCGGTTTGAAGGATTATCCCTTCGAGAAACGGTTCGAGAGAATGTAGTGGAGAGAGGAAAAGGGATTCAGAATATTGGGATCGTAAATAAGAAGGATAGCGGGTGAGTCGGTTTATGAGTTCTCGGATCAGTCTATAACGGAAGATCTTCAGGTATACTTCTTCACGGACGTCACTGGAGCCGTCCGAGTCAGAAGACAAAGATCATCGTCCACATTTTTCACTGGATCATTCTCCGAACGTTCAACGAGTTACATTGATCTCTCAACACCTCGAGGATAACTACGGACAGAAAGACAACGTAAGTTCTATTTTCTCTTTCTGAAATGCACCGTAATCTCCTTAACCAAAAAAAGAACTCAAGGTGTGAATAGTGAATGTGTCCCCCCCTCTTCTCAATTTGTTACGTGTGTTTGTGCCTCGATTTCTAACCGAAACTCGCGATTCAGATGTCTGTCGCGTCGTCTTCTACCGCGTCGACGTCTTCAACCATCGATTTGACAAAGCCCGGATGCTTCGTCGTCCCGTCACACGTCATACCGCCCGTCGACTACGATGATGATCCGGATTCTGGAACTGGGGATAGCGACGGAGAGATTCGCTGTAAGATGAGCTTCTTTAAACATCACCCGTTAGAGGAATCTTATTTTTTGCACAGTTTATCTTTAAAACTGCACAAACAATTACATATATGTTCTCACATTCTAGAATGACAGGGTGTCTGAATAATTCTTTCGGGTAGTGCGTTTGGTAGGAATGTTTGGGGAGTCAATTTTTAACACAAGGTTCTAGTGAATGACTGGGAATACTTGGATTTTTTGGGGAAACTCTAGTTTTTAAGATGCTCCGATTTTTGGGGTCTCGAGGGATTCTGATGGATTTCGAGATTCCAAAGGTTCTGGGAATTGCGATATGATATTTTTTTGTATTTGAGGTTTCGAAATTCTGTATTCCGGAACTCTGAGTTTTTGAGATCCTGAAATTCTGCAAATTCTAAAGTTTCAAAGTTGCATATCTCGTCTCGTAATCTTCAGAAATCGACTAAAATTATATGTTTGAATTTGTAATCTTTTGAAGTTTCTGGTGTAGGTTAAACTCTTTCGAATAGTCAGACAAGTGAAACTGAAAACTTTTTCAAAACATACACGATTCACTGTTTGGAGAGTCTGAAAAATTCCGATTTTCTGGAATATCGAGAGAGAGGAAACTTGTAAAGGAAAGGTGTTGGAAATTTCGATCTTCTTTTCTTGAGTTTGAAAACTTTTTGGTTCGAATTCATATTTTCTGTTGGCAACGACTTCTAGTTTACTTTGAGTTCTTTTCAGTTGTTTCATGTGTCTCATCATTTCCTGGTCTCACCGAGCCATCCAAATCATGATTTCCCAATTTCCTCATTTTTCAGGTAGTGAAATATCATCATTCGAACATAAGAAGGTAGATGTGTGGACAGTAGAAGACGTCATTGGTTGGCTCTCCTCTCTCCATCTCTCCGAATACTCTCCCTCATTCCGAAATCAACGAGTCGACGGTCGCTGCCTCCGCCAATGCGATCGTTCTCGATTCACTCAACTCGGAGTCACCCGTATTGCTCATCGTCAAATCATCGAGTCTGCTCTTCGGGGTCTTCTTCAGTGATTCCTTTATTATCTTTCCCGTGTAGCTGGCTTTATCTCGTGTACATAGTAAACCATCCGTGCCCTATCCCTCTGCTCATCGTCAAATTCATCATCATTCTCTCTCTATTTTCCCCTTTTTTCTTCTTCCATGTTTCGGTGTCCTAGGGTCAAATAGTACGTATGCTCTAATATATTTGAATATATTTGCCCCTGTTCGAATTCTATGCGATTAGAATTTCAGAAATCATTCTTAAGCACAACACAAATTCGCTCTCTCTCTCTCTCTCTCTCTCTCTCTCTCTCTCTCTCTCTCTCTCTCTCT